>MU188340.1:44064-62439 GCA_016904865.1 Pissodes strobi
TGCTGAAACTTTGAATTAATTTGTTCAGCCAGATTCTGCTAGGATGCTACAGGTTTTCTTAGAGCAGAGCAGATGCCCTGGATAGAGGTGTTTCGCATAATATCATTATATAGAGGTATTTTCTTAGCTGGTAGTGTCCAGTCAGGATCCCCGCCATGAGTCGCAGATTTTTCCTTGACACACACTGGCAAGTCGACCGTTAGGTGTTTCGTCCCATTTTGCCATAAAGTCTTCGTGAGTGATTTTTCTTATCATATGTAGCAACGTCGCGATAGGTAGGTTTGAAGAGCCAGTTCCCATAATGTTTGAACCGGCTAGCCAATTTATCCTCTAATTTGTTTCCTTCGCACTATACATGTCCTTTAAGCCTGCACACAGAGATTCTGAGTATAGGCCCAGTAGTGCATGTCTACTGTCTGTATAGATTTAGTCTTGTTCTCAGTATTCCTGCGAACAATCTCTTTTCCGGCTATAGATATAGCAGAAACCTCATTATGTTTGCATGTGCCTCCATAGACCATTTGAGATCAATTCACAAGCTACGGAAGTATGTACATTCCACAGCCTGCTTCTTCCTGGGTTTTTGGGCCATCAACGAAAATGTTAACCGGACCTTCGGTTATAGAGTTTGTCGAAGGCAAACTTGGGAAGTATGCTGTTTGAGCTGGCCTTCAGTAGTGGAAGTAAGTCTTCCGACAGCCCCTTCCCACAGGGCGACGCGGCGCGGCGTCTAGTCTCTCCACATTCTACGCAGGGTTGCACACCAACGACTCTAAGCCTTAGAAAGGTATGCAGAACCATCTCTTTTAAATAAATATCTTGGGGCGGCCGGCACAACATTACTTCCATGGCTCTGGTTGGGGTGGTTCTCATAGCTCCCGTTATGATTAGGCAGGCAGTTCTCTGGACCTGACTGAGCTTAACCATTGCCGTTTTTTGTTGACCCTTGGGACACCAAACTACTGCATCATAGACAATCATGGATCTTATGATAGCAGTATAGATCCACGTTACGACCCCGGAATTCATACCCCAGGTTTTTCCCACGGTCCTGCGGCACTGGTCATAAGAAATATATACCTTCTTTAGTCTTCGTTTTAAATGAAGATTCCAGGTTAATTTAGCATCGAAGGTGACCGCAAGGTATTTTACCTCAGACGAAAGAATTTGTTGTGTGTTAAGGAGAGTCGGAGGCCGTAGTGGCTCCGTCCTCCTTTTTCTGGTAAAGAGCGCCATCTCCGCCTTCCTAGGGTTTAAAGACAGGGAGTGCTTCTTACACTGCTCTTCGACTAAGCAAAGGACACTCTGCATACGACTGCACAGAACTCCTTCGAACTTTCCATTGAGCAATGTCGTAAGATCGTCTACATAGGCATTGATGTAGAATCCATTTGAGTTGAAGTGATGCAAAGGGCTGACGAGAACAAGTTCTAGTTTAATACTGATATTGAGGTAAAATTATGCTATAAATATGGAACATGTTATAGTGATCTTAAAAGCTTGCTTAACACTTCAGGTAAATATCAAAATAAATTAATAATACATGACTTTTAATCCACGTAATCAATAATAATAATAATAATAATAATAATAATAATAATAATAATAATAATATGATTGATATTCGCTACCTAAGGAAGTAATTGAAGGTGAGTTGGCATTATTATTATGTATATTAATTTAAATAATGAGCTTATTAAACGGAATTCAGTAATGTATAAGTTTTTATTTTCTATTTCTAATGTATTATTATTAGTGCTGGCAAAAACCGTAAAAAGTTGAAACCGGTTATTCGGTTTTCTTAAAAACCGGTTTCGGATAAAACCGTGTATTCGAATAATAGTGAAAACCGGGTATCCGGATAACCGGTTAACCGGTTAATCGGATAGCCGGTTAATCGGATAACCGGTTAATCGGTTAATACACAGTCATCATAGGCTAATCATAATTTATAATTTGTTCTTAAGCATATTTCCATTAGTTCAGTTTCCCTGCCGATTAGGGCACAATCATTAAATTCTAGTGAACCAAATGTATTCCAGTTTTTGGTCGTTATTGAAATAAACCCCAAGGTAATAATTAAATTAAAAATATTGCTTATTAAAAATTACAATCGATATAAATTCTGAGAAGAAAAAATATTACAATTTTTTAAAACTTAAATAAATATAAAGGTATTCTATTAGAGGTAGATATTATTTTTCAATCGCCCTCTAAAAGCATTTCCAAATAAAATCACCGTCCAGTAGGTATGTGGTATGTTACGATTCCAAATACCCAGTTTTAACTTTACTTTCTATCTTTTTTACCATTACTTGAGAACCCGGTGGCCCAGTGCCATGTAACTAGATAACCGAATAATCGATTAATCGGTTAACCGAGAAACCGGTTATTCGGTTAATCGGTTAAACGAGAAAACGGGTAATCGGTTAACCGAGTATCCGGTTAACCGGTTTCGGTTTTTTTAAAAACCGCGGATAATCCGAAACCGGTTAACCGACTATCCGAAAAACCGTCTTCGGTTGCCAGCACTAATTATTATTATAAATATTATGATGAATTATGAGGTATGACAAAACGGATTTTATTACTTAGATCAGATTACTTATATTTTCTATTAAGCAGGCATATTTTATTCGCTGATTTTTCCGTTGATTTTTCGGGGTATATTTTTTAGTGACATCTTTTTCGGCGATTTTTTTTGTTTATTATCGAGACTATGCACTACGCATAACTCGACCAAGCATTTCCATTCTCCGGCCATAATTAATTAGGGTAATTTCCTTAATCTCAGCGGTACTCTGGCACTATATATCTCAATTAAGGGATTGTTTTTATTCGTGTCCAATGCTGGCCTGATATAAATCTATTTAATTCTATTATTAATGTCAATATTATGAGTTTTTTAATGGTACTGAAAGTGAGTCTTGAAATCAACGATTAAGATGTTAGGTTGGTGAATGACGTTACTTATACTATATGACTAAATAGTTAAATTATCTGTATAGGGTAATATTTTGAATGTTTGTAGGAAATGTAGGAAATAATACGTTATTATTCACTATTTTATTTTCAATGAAACGTTGAAAAATTCAAATCATAAAATTTTAGAAAATAATTTTACACCAACCGTTTCTTATTTATTTTGCCAGAAATACTTGTTAGTACATAATGATCAATATTAATATTAAAATAACACACCTTCGATTTGCTTTATGCATTGGGGCCCTCATTTTATGCGTAATGTGCTAACTATATATCGGATGTTTGGGCTAATTCGGCGGCTGTAATCCTGTTATACCTTATACCTGATAATCTTGAGAAAAGCTGCTATAATGTGATTTATTGTTTATCGTGTCGGTTGCAATAACAAAGGGGTATCAATAATACACTTCCAAGAATTAATACATATTCACAATAAAATTATGCTATTTTCCCGTGACGATGCGCATAGGCTTATTTATCAAAACACACGTTCGAAATTATAATGAGTTCAATTCATGAACTAAAAAGAAATCTGAAATGACTGGCAAAAGCTCATTATAAATTAGATGATTTGGAAAGTATTATATGAAAAGAAATTAATTAAAAATGTGGAATTATTACTTATCAAACAAATTAAATTTGAGTCATCAATTTATGTCTGTATTTCTCACTAACGTTGGCAATTGCAGGACAATTTTGGATATTTACAAGAACATAAAACATTCCATATTTTCTTCATGCACCTAGGGAAGTTGTGTATTGAATATTGGCTAGGTACCGATCAGAACCATTATACCTTTCCAAACTGCGTCACAAAATAGTCATGCAGTTGTCATGGTCAAGCGCGTTTTTATATTCCAAAGCTAGGAGATTGACCTTCGACCCCGACCTGCTCATCTATTTCTGAATATGCTTCCGATTTTGTTCTTGTGTTGATGATGTTGGTACCATTTCAATTTTGTTCGCAAATCTTTATATTTCATTCGACAAGTGGTTTTATCCATTAAATCCTCAAATCCCAATCAACCCATCCAACCAATTTCATCTTGGTGTTATACGTCAACTTCCTATCTCTAAGAACCCTATTCTATGAAATATTAACTTGGCATCTGTGCGAAATCGTATTTCCCGTGAGTGGTGCCCTTGATCACCAAACGTCCTTGCTAATTTGCTGATATCTAACTAGGAAATACCCTAAAGAAATTGCGTTTTTGGTTCTGATCACGTTGAGACTCAGGCTGCAAATTTTGATTCTGTCTACCTAAGATTTAAGGATCATTTAAAGATCCAGGATATATTCAAATCAAATCAAAATATTTTTATTTCATTCGATATGTAAAACATATATGGAAAACGTGGATACATGGGTTCAATCTGCACAATAGCTATTTGGTATAATTAACAACTCAAGTCCTTAGTCAATAAATAATCTAAAATCGATTACACTATATCACAGTGAAAGGTCAAAGTATTCATTAAGGATATCAAGAATTTATATAGTTTCAAAATAAGAATATACCTACAGAAGACCTATACCCAAACACAAACAGTTATTTAAACTGAAAATCAAATCACCCAGTAAATAGAGGGTTGTAAAAGGTCTATATTATGATCGAATGAACATAATTTATATAATTTCAACCTAGAGAAAAAAATCTAATTAATATTCTGATTAATCATAACTATCCTATCGATTTGATTCCAAAATGTTTTATAGAATTTGAATAATTAAATTTTAAACAAAGTTAAATTAGAACTCTCACGGACCTCTTTATTCCTTACATTCCTGGTTTATTAGAAAAAATAAAACGAATAGGTAACAAATTTAATATTTGCACTATTTTCAAAACGGGACACACAGTTAGATTAAAAACTAACAAAAATAAAACCACACAATAAAAAAGATATAGATATAGATGAAACCTGTAGACTATTAAGAAAACTTATAAAGAACATCAAACTTGAATTTAAAATACCCAGTTTTACAAGTGACGTAGTTGTCAACATGTATTTGATAACAATCGTAGAATACAATGGAACGCGTCAAGTCAAAAGAACCATTATCAAAAAAACACGTTAACTTAAAGAAAGTGCTTTGATATTATTAAATAAAGGAGAATGCCTTTCTTTAGGTTCTGTTAACACCTGGTCCCTAGTCTAAAAACTGAAGCTGATAAAGTACACTTAAAAATTAACTAAATCTTTAATCAAAAATAATTAAAATCTTCCAAAAAACATATAACGTACTTATAATATAACACCTCAAGAACGCAACAATTTATTTATAAAATAACACTTCCACGTCACGCTAATCTGACAGATCAATAATTAAAGGGTATTACATTATTATTGTCATCTTGGAAAAATGAATTCAAAACTTGATAAAGTGCACGAGCTTTTTACTTTTATAGTTTCATTTACTAACCATTTTCATTTTTAGGTTTCTCGTTCTTGACAACGGGGGCATCTGTTCCTCTGAACGTATATAATCACCTCGTTCCTAAACTAGTAATTACAATATCTTGTATGTCATAATATTATTTATAGGTTATGTAATATGCTCATTACTGTGCTTGTACTGTAACGCGATCATATTATTCTTGATATGATGTTTTCAATTTTAAATCACAATACTTATCAAGTACCTATCGCATTCAAGTTTCTTTTAATTTTTAAACTTCTCAGTCAACATTTGCGGTTAAAAAAACATATTAGGCTTCGCTCAAACAAAACATATACGCAACCCAGTCTGAATTTTACATACGAATTTAAAAATAGGAACAAATGTAATATCAGTTGTGGTCATCAACGCAGGAATATTCCATACCAAAATTTTATGGTACTCTGATGCAAGATATAAACCAAGTATTATACGTACATGGCTCGTGAAATTATATCTAATTTCGAATCTCTTAAAAGTCGAGGTACTTTCCATATATCTGGGCAATGTGGTACCCTTGTCCATTCACGTCGCCGTCGTGAATACCAATGACCATCATTTCAAACTTTGATTAATAAAATGATGTAACCGAGAAAACATTTTGATTTCACATATAATAATAAATAAAATAATAATAATAGTGTTTATTCAAGTAAAATATACAAACAAATATTAATACGAGAAACAAATATGACACAGAAATACAAAAATAAAAAGTAAAACAAAGCGAACATACATCTTAACCATGAAACTACATAGTTGGGTTGGGTCCTTATCAGCAGAGACATAACCGTAAGTTATATACATAACCAGGAGTGAAAATCATAATCGTGTTTTGTGTGTGTGTGTATGTTGTTTTTACTTAAAATTATAAATCAATTAGAACATTATAAACATATCTGTTGTTAATTGTTATCCAGTTCTCTATGGAAGACTTGTAGCGTGGAAGCCTATCAATACCCTTAACACAATCAGGAAGCGTATTGTATAGTCTTGGTGCAAAATAATTCGTACAGCGTTGACCGACTGTCTTGAAGCTCATTGTAGGGTATGTACATTTACCTCTAGTACTATAATTATGTTGAGGAACAGATATTTGAATTTTTCCTTTAATGATATTTACAAGAATGTTTTGGCAATATAGAATATAACTGTCTCATGTCAAAAAATGTACTCTCGCTAAATAATGTATCACTCGGATAAGTTATTGGTTTCTTGAATATAATCTTAATATAATAAAAAAATATATTAAAACAATATTAAGCAGCCTTAATCAGTTACCATTTTTTATTGCACCCTAAGCGAAATATTAATACTTAATGTTAAAGTAATAGACTCGCCAAAGATGTGTAAGTACGTGCTAACTTCGATTCTATCTATTAGTGAAGTCTTCAAAATATTTCAAACTAACCCGGAAAAAATCAAATTAGCAGTTAACACCTTCTTGCACCAAGACCTTCAATTCAAACCGAAATATATATTAAATGCAACCCTTTCGGATATCAAATTAGCACGTCCAAAAACAGGTAGACATTTTAAACTAAGTCGATAAACTAAACAGATTAATTGTAACATAAGTACTCTGTTAAATTTGCATTGGGTATTTTATTATTTAAAAACCTATACAGTTATATTGGAGGTCTTAATAATACCAGAACTACATTTAAGTATGAATAGTGTCGTTAAGTTACACGCCGTTAACTTTCACTCATATTCTACACTGGGAATATGTAGTTATTTCAACAATAATTCAACAAAATTATCCCTAAGGCATACTTGAATTGCTTTTTAGTCAAAAATAAATAATATTGTTATTTGCATGTCTTTTGTGTTGGTACTAATTAAAAAACTTAAAAGCTTTTAAATGTATCATCCATGTAAATAATTTCTGAAGTGCGCAATATTTTTAAATTTGACACGCAACCTATGGCATATAATTAACTTTAATATCACTCTTTGTTATTTTTGTCATAGTAATATATTTGCAAGAATTTTTGCTGGTCGGCCAGATATTTCATCACCTGCTTCTTTTTTAATTTAAATACTAATTATCGGCCACTCTGCATCTCATCATATTAATTAGAATAATAACCAATTATGATATTAGAAGAGTCGCCGATAGTATGAATAAAAATACCTTAACTTTTGTTATTGCAGCGCCATTTGGACTCTCCAGAAGACATCTGCCGACGATATTTTAACAAGTTAAAATTTCAATGACATGGCTCTCTCGCTCCAAATTTCAGAAAGCTGAATAATTTTAATTTTAAAAGAAGCGTAATAGAATAGATACAAATCAGTATCAGACCTGATGAGCTAAATTAGGGACAATTTTAATCTGGATACCTAAAAATCAACCTATCGTTTGTTTGAAAATTATAGAAAGTAATTAAGCAGTAATAAAACATCTAAGAAGCCGAGAAAGATCAGTTTTACAACCTTATTTTGGCGATTACATGGGCGGAGAACCTTTCATTTCATACAAACTTTATTTCTCACACACGTGCCTATAATACTACAGGTAAATTACTTAAGAAAAACATTGAAAATCGGAGAAAATGTGATATCAGCTGTTGTCAACACCGCAGGAATATTCCATTCCAAAATTTTTTGGTACTCTGATGCAAGATATAAACCTTGTATAATACGTACATGGCTCGTAAACTTATATCTAATTTTGATTCTGTAAAAGTCAAGGTAGGTACTTTCCATTCATATTTGGGACATGTTGTACCCTTGTCCCTTTACGCTGTGAATACCAATGACCATCGTTTCAAACTTTGATTAATAAAATTATGTAACCGAGAAAACATTTTCATTGCACATATTCGATAATACAATAAGTCATAAGCGGACTATAAAATATATTACAATAATATTAAGCAGCTTTAATCAGTTACCATTTTTATTGCGCCCTAAACAAAGATATTAATACTTAATTTTAAAGTAATAGACTAGCCAAGGATGTCCACAGTTTCCCAAACACGACATATTTTGTGTAACTAGGTGCTAACATCCATTCTATCTATTAGTGAAGTCTTCAAAATATTTCGTTAGTTAACCCCGAAAAACAAATTATCAGTTAACACCTTCTTGCACCAAGAGCGGCCTTTCGGATATCAGAATGGCACCTCCAAAAACAGGCAGACATTTTTAACTAAGTAGATAACTGAACAGATTAATTGTAACATAACTACTCAGTTAAATGAATCTTTTATTATTTAAAAACCTAGAGAGTTCTGTTGGAAGGCTTAATAATACCAGAACTGCATTTAAGTATGAGTAGTGTCATTAAGTTACACGTCGTTACCATTCAAGACTTATATTCTACAACAATACATTATACCTATACCAGAAACACTGGGAATATGTAGTTACTTCAACAACAGTTCAACAAAATTATTGTTAAGACATACTTGAATTACTACTAGTCAGATATAAATAATATTGTTATTTGTATTTTTTGTGTTGACACTAATTAAAAAACTTAAAAGCTTTCAAATGTATCATCCATGTAAATAATTTCTGAATTGCACAATATGTTTTAATTTGGCACGCAACCTCTAGCATATAATCACTCTTTGTTGTTTTTTGTCATTGTACCCTAATATATTTGCAAGCATTTTTGCTGGTCTGCCAGATATTTCATCACCTGCTTCTTTTTTAATTGAATTACTAATTGTCTGCCGCTCGATTTTACTATCATATCATATCATATTAGAAGAGTTGCCGATAGTATGTAGGTATATAAAAACCTTAACTTTTGTTATTGCAGCGCCATTTGGATTCTCCAGAAGACATCTGCCGACGATATTTTAATGAGTTATAAAAATTTCAATGGTATGGCTCTCTCGCTCAAAATTTCAGGAAGCTTAGACGATTATAATTTTAAAAGGAGCGTAATAGAATAGAAACAAATCAGTATCAGACCTGAAGAAATAGAATAGTATGTTCGTGAAAATGGCTAGAGTCTCTGAGGAGTTGGTAAACATGTTCTGTCCATAAATAAAAAAAAAATAGTAGTCTTAACATCTATAAAGTGTGGCAAGTATAACTGGAACAGCGGAAAGAATGCGGGCAAAAAATTGGCGATGTTGTCGAGTAGTTTTTTGAGAACTAATATTTATACCTATTATTTCGATAAACACATAATTTAATATACTCATTAACTCATTGAAAATAAAAAGTAATATCCAAACTGGAACTTTACTATTACTTCAACTTTAATTCATAATCTATTTTACACATTATCAATTTAAATAAATTTGCGACATTTATTCTATTTGCCCGATACATCCGGCAACAAGTGCGTCAAGTTTCCCTCGTCCTCGTGACAAAGTGTATCAAGGCGATTGGCTGCAAGTCATTTTTCCTCTCTTTGCTTCTCAGACGTGGCTGTTCCAAATAAGTTTGCCACACTTTACAATGCCCTTACACGCCAATGTCCAAAAACCGGTTTTGCAAAAATGACTGAAAAGTGTACAAATATGGCTGAGATCGGAAAGTCAAAAATATTAAAAAAAAAAAACAATTCTGGTGTGAAAATATGAAATTATTTGTTGGCGAAAAAGATACTTAAGAACGGTAAGACAATAACAGAAAAAAATGTGAATATCTATTATTTGGATGAAACTTGAGCAAACGAGGGAAACACAGTTGACAGAACATGGCAGGATAAAAATATACCAATATTGCGCCAAGCTTTAATAGAAGGTTGTTCTAGTGGAATAAAGGTTGTATACACAAGCAAAAACCGTGTCATCTGATACAGTTGACTTTCATTGTTTCTTTGTCTTAAATTATCTTTCATTCCTGAGTCTTGCTTTGTTCGATCTCCGTTTTATAGTTTTTATTGTTTACGTAGTTTGATATCGTCGTACGCATGATCGTATTACATCTTTCTCTGCAGTCTCATTACTTCCATAATAAAAAAGCATACGTGGTTTTACTTATCGACGACATTTTAAAAATGAATATCCAAACAAAAACTTGGAGACAGTTAGTGGTAATGGTAAAATTGATGTTGAAGGTTCCGCAATGTTCGGGAAAGCTTTCTAAGAGCAAAATAACCAAAAATAAGAATGACATATTGTATATTACTTTCGACATGCAACCTTTGTGATTCTGCAGATCACAAGAAAAATTGGTTTATTATATGATGCATGAGGCACTATCTGATAGAACAGGGTATTTTGAATGAAGAAGTTTGATACAAAATTGTTATGGCTGATATTGATAGCCCATGAAAAATAAGTGGACACGTGTTTTTTCTTTTTCTCATAAGTCGAAAAATGAGTTAGATACAACGTTTTGAAATATGCTTATGATGTCACAATTAATGCACATGAATTGCTCCGTCACACCATGCTTAGTATATCTATATATACAAAACTAAAAACTGGCCTAGCTCTCGTAATATCATCTTTAGTGGAAAAAAAAGGTATCGATTTTTTTTCACTGTTCTATAGTTCGCAATAAAAAATAATCAGTTTTATTTTTTAGGAAGCTTCCTCATTCCATAGAACATGAATTCTCTAAGTGCATGGCTTCGGATCCCGCCTTTGCTGCCGTTGAATAAAAAAGAAGTAAAGAAAAAAATCTCTTTTCAAGCTGACTAGAATGGATGATAAATTTGTAGATGTAAAATAATTGTCAAATAAGATGAAGCTAATAAACAAGAAAATATAGATAATAGAGAAAAAAAATCAAAAACGCAACATAGATAGGATTATCAGAAATGGACAAAACAAATCTCTTAATGAAGTCGAATATTGCAAGGAAGTTTCGATCTTAAATCAACAAACTTCTCAACGAAATCATGGGCACATCAGCTTCTATTATCATTACCCTAGAAGAGCTGTTACTCTAAAAAGATTGAAAAATGCAAAAAAATGTGATAAAATTATTTGAAACACTTAACCTCAAATGAATGACTTTGTATTTTTAACTATGTCGTTTTTTTAATTTAATACCATAAGCTATTTTTCCATAACGGTGCTAACTAGCTTTTTTAATTTTTAAAGCTTTTTGAATCCTTTGCTAAATGACTGAATTTTGGAAATGCATTTTTAGATAATCTTAAAAAAGGCTTTAATCGTAATTCTCTCAAACCATTAAATTAGCAGTTAACACCTTCTTGCATCAAGAGCTTCAATTCCAACTGAAATATATATGAAATGCAGCAGTCTAAATATGCTTCTCAGATATCAAAATGGCACCTCCAAAAACAAGCAGAAATTTTTAACTAAATAGATAACTGAACAGATTAATCATAACATAACTACTAAAATGGATATTGAAATTGTTAACATTTAGAAACCTGTAAAGTTTTGTTAGAAGTCTTTTATACAATGATAATAGGGACCAGAACTAAATTTAAGTATGAGTAGCGCCATAAACCTAACTACTTAGGTTTATGGTAGGGCCATTAAGTTGCACGTCACCGCGTTGCCATTCACGAGCCATATTCTACAACAATAAATTATACCTACCTGTACGAGAAACACTGGGAATATGTAGTTATTTCAACGGTTCTTTGCTGCTTATCCTATTCAACAAAATTATTATTAGGCATCATTGAATTACTTTTTAGTGAGAAATTTCAAACAGGGTATTCATTTATACAAAGGACAGGAATAAAATAATTGTAATAATCGTAGTGAACATGCTATAGCATAAAGAGTGGTTAAGGTTGCGTGTAGGTTTTTGTTATGTTGATATTGATTAAAAAACTTGATGGAGCTTTCAAATGTGTTATCCATAAAGAATTTCTGAAAGGCACAATATTTTTAAATTTGGCACGCAACCTACGGTATACAATTAATTTTAATAATACTTTTTGTTGTTTTGTCGCTGTAATTCCCTAAGACATTTGCAATCATTTTTGCTGATCTGTCACATATTTTATCACCTACTTCTTCTTTAATTAAATTGCATCTCATGATCATCTTCATTAGCATAATAGCCAAATGTGATATTAGGAAAGTCGCCGATATATAAATCAGGGTTGGGTACATACGTATTTTTTTTAAACCAATCAAAAACCGTGTCAACTGATACAATTGCTCTTAATTTTTCTTTGTCTGGCTTTACAATTCAGGAGCAAATTTTATTAATATGTCTTAGCCAAATGCACGAAGATATTTCCACATTTGGAAATAGGATGGGGGGTGATCGTAGATATGTAAAAGTTGGCAGGATCTCTTAAGCATTTCTATATAATCGTAGACCAAAATAAATGTCCTGTCACCTGTACGATTCTTCATATTCAATTAAAAATTGGCGTATTATATTATGCACGGGGTACTATTAGATAGAACAGAGTATTTTGAATACCATAGAACGTAAATTCTTTGGAGTAGCTTATACCTTCATGGATTCGGATCGCGCCTTTGCTGCTGTTGAATAAAAAAGAAGTAAGGAAGGAAATATCAAAATTACGATATTCAGTAAAATGTGGAAATCAACTGAGCGTTTAGAAAAAAGAACTATTTTCAAGATGATGGAAGATAAATTTAGTAATAGAATTATCATAAAAGGTGAAGCTAATAACCAAGAAACAAATACAAACTAAAAGAAAAAAATTCTAAAACCTAACATGGATGGGATTATCAGAAATTGGCAAAGCAAAATACAAATATACTCTTAAAGCCTGTTTACACTACAAAATTGCACATGCTATGCAATCAAAATTTGCCCGTAAGCATGCCCGTTTTCAACTTTGCAAACAGCTGATACAAATTTCTTTGCATGGCGTCAAATTAGAACACGCCCAAATTGTATTGCACGTTGCATGCCATTATTGGTTAAAATGGCAATTCCCAACATAAAAATAAATAAAAAAATATACGAGAAATACTGGAAATATGTAGTTATTTCAGTTGTTTATTGTTGCGTATCCTCTTCAACAAAATTATAATTATGGTATCCTTGAATTGCTTTTTAGTGGGAAATGAATAATATTGTTATTTAACATCAACTGAACCTCATCATCCACGAGGCATATTCTTCGAAACAGCGAGTTCATTTAAAGAACGTCAGGAATAACCTAATTATCATAATTATAGTTCGGCATTGTCTCATAAATAGGTATATGTAGTATTCCTCTATTCGTGCTAAACGGTCAGCATATTTAGGAAGCCTCCGTTTTACAGAACCCCAGTTAAATAACGCCACCTGATTGGCTCACTCCAATACCACCGCCGGTCAATGTTGTTTAAGTTTGATCACTTCACGTATTTGTTTTGTATGAGACTTTTCGAGAGAACCAGGAATGTGAACTGTTAACACCGTATATTCTCGATGTTAACGTGTGAACGTCTCGCTCAGGTGGAAAGGCTCTCGCGTTTAGAATGCAAAGTAATTGGTTCGACGCCCGGCGCTAGCAAGTATTTTATTTTTTTTTTGATTAGTATATTTTTGGCATGCTTTGAGTTAGTTTCTTGTTGGTTGCGCCCCGCAGCGCGCGGAGGGCAGTGCATGAATACAAATGCGTGAAGTGATAAAACGTAACGAACATAGACGGGCAGGGTTAGTGTAACACACGTGCTTATCTAGCCAATCAGGCGGCGTTATTTAACTGGGGTTCTGTAATGCGGAGGCTTCCTAAAAACGCAAACGGTAACGTGTTGAAAGAAAAACAAACTGGCAGTTCCGCCACAGCTTATATAGTATATAGAAGCGGAGCAATATCTGCAAAAAACTTGATAAAACATAACAAATGTACAGAAAATATCAGAGAATTTTATAAGAACTTTAACAGAGGCAAAAATTATTATTTAGTTTCTAAGACAATATTTGTAACACTGAACCTCAAATAAACGACTTTATGCTTTTTAATTTGTCCGTTTTGCATAAAAGTTTTATCTAGAAAAAAATAAGGGCGATAGTGGATATGTAAAAGTTGGCCGCGCCTCTTAGAATTTCTACAGAATCGACAACTAAAACTTGTCCTGTCTAAAAAACTAAAGAATTATAGTCAAGCAATTAATCATTTTTGCCTTTGCTAATGTTGATATAACATTTTCGAATATTTCCTGTATATTTGTTATACTATTTTATCAATTTTTTGAAGATATTGCTTGGCTTTTACCTATTGGGACTAACAACTCTTCTAGGGTAATGATAATAGAAGCAGATGTTTTTTGATTTAATATTGAAACTTCGGTTCAATCTTCGTCTTCATTAAAAGTATATTTATATCTTGTTTTGTCAATTTCTGATAGTCCTATCCAAGTTACGTTTTACGTTTAACGTCAAATAAACAACTTTATACTTTTTACTATGTTGTTTTCTGATCTAATACCATAACTAGCTTTTTATCTTTTAAAACTTTTTGAATCCTGTGCTAAAGGACTACGCTTTGGAAATACATTTTAAGATAATCCTTCTTTAACCGCAATTCTCTCAAAACATAAAATTAGCAGTTAACACATTCTTGCACCAAGACCTTCAATTCAAACTGGACTTGCTGTATTTGTTGGTGCCTGCTGCATCGTAAGGCTCGTTTCTTTGAAGAAGCGCTGTTGCCGGAATTTATATTTCATCCTTAATTTTTTGATAATAAAATGACAAATTCAAAGCAATGCAAGTTCTGCTCAAAATCAATTGGAAAAAGGATTAAGTTGTGTGGAACATGTAGGGGATATTTTCATTTGGAGTGCGGTAATGTTTCCGAGGTTGATGCCCGTGTTATGCAGTCTGAGAGAAGGCCCTGGACTTGTGCTGGCTGCTTGGAAGAATCTGATCGTATGAGACGTCAATCGGCGCGTTTTTCTCAGATTGGTAGTTCAAGAAGATCCGAAGTTTTTGCTCGTCCTGGAGAGTCAACACATGGACTTGATGATGAACTAAAAATTTTGACTAGGGAACTTCAGGAGGAAATTAGGGACATGAAAAAGACTATGGAATTTTTTAATGAAAAATACGAGGGGGAAGCAAAGCGAAATAAAATACTAGCAGATATGGTCTCCGAAGTATCAAAGGAAAACCAAGACCTGAGGAACGAAGTTCAGAAGCTAAAATTAGCTGTTAACTTCCAAGAAAATAGCAAACGAAAAAATAATATAACAATTACCGGACTGATCGATGACAATGATGAAC
The DNA here is from genome assembly GCA_016904865.1 of Pissodes strobi. Classification (NCBI taxonomy): domain Eukaryota; kingdom Metazoa; phylum Arthropoda; class Insecta; order Coleoptera; family Curculionidae; genus Pissodes; species Pissodes strobi. Next base: position 59,591 of record MU188340.1, read on the forward strand.
TTCCTGGAATTTCAAAAAATAAAATAATCAAATTAGTCCAAGGCCTAGATGTCGAGTGCAATGGAGGAGATTTTAAAAATATTAAATTATTTAAAATTGATAATGGTGTAAAAGCAGTGGTAACCTTGGGATCGATGGATTTAAAGGAAAAAATACTAAGAGCAAGGTCACAAAAAGGTAAACTTACTATTAGGAATACGGGATTGGAAGAGTCCTCGAAGGCAATTTTTATTGGTGACGATTTATCAAAAGAAATGTATGACCTGTTTAAAAAAGCTCGAAGGGTGCTAAAGGTTAAAAATTACAAATTTGTTTGGCATCGCAATGGTAAAATCCTTGCAAGAAAAATCGAAGATGATAGGTATGTTGTTATCCGTAAAGATAATGATTTGGAAGATCTTTTTTAATTCAGTCTTGTCACCGCAACGTATAAATATTTAAATAAAGTAAAATGGCTAACGATAAGGACAGTTCTTTGTTGAAAATTATAAATATTAATGCAAGGTCTTTACTGCCTAGTTTTGTGGATTTTTCTCATTTAGTATCTAATAATTATGATGTCATTTGTGTTACGGAAACCTGGTTAAAAAATGAAATAACTTCGGATGTAGTGTCGTTACCTGGGTATAATTTTTTTAGGAAAGATAGACAGGATAAGGTTGGAGGTGGTATCGGTATCTATGTGAGATCAAATTTGCGTTGTAATATGTTTGATATTAATGTAAATAACGTAAACTTAGAATATGTCTTTTTAGAAATTACTTATGGCTCGTTACAATATACCGCCCACCTCAAATAAAACACTCTGAAGTTGTTAATTTTATAGATGAAATTGCTCCACATATTCTTGTTAATTATGATTATTCAATTATGACAGGTGACTTAAATGTCGATATGCTCAAACCTAATGTGTTGTTTAATGCTTTGCAAAACTTTGGTTTTTTTCAATTAATTAATGAACCAACCAGAATTACTGGCACCTCAACAACATGTCTTGATCCAATTTTTATTAATAATATGGATGTGGTTTTCAAAAGTGGCACAGTCAACTCTGATATAAGTGATCATAATAAAGCCCCCTTTTGCATACTCAAGATAAAGATAAATAAAATTAAACAAAAATTTATCAAAGTGCGCCATTATAAAAATTTCGATTTAGGGACTTTTCAATATGATTTAAACCGTGTGAATTGGGATAATATTTTTTATATAGAGAATATAAATGAAAAAGTTCGGATTTTGGAAAGCAATATGATATCTTTAGTTGACAAACATGCTCCATTTAAAACTATTCGAGTAAGTAAACCACCAGCGCCTTGGCTTACCAATAATTTAAAATTAATATACAAACAAAGGGACAAAGCATTGCTTAACTACAAAAAAAATAAAACCCCAGATAATTGGAATCATTACAAGGACCTGCGTAACTTTGCTTTGGCATCCACTAGAAGGGAGAAAACGGCGTACCTTAGAGGCCTTGAAAAAGATAGAGACTCTAAAAAGTTTTGGAAGGGATTAAATAGTTTAAATATAAAAACATCCGCAACTAAGCACGCTGAATTACCTTTAACTTTACGTGATCCTGATACAATTAATGATTTTTTGTTAGCGTTTTTAATAAGTCTAATAACTGTAAGAACAAAATAGAATATTATACCAACAACCAATTTTCTGAGGAAAAATTTCGATTTAATTTAGTTGATCAACAAACCATCATGAAAGTAATTAATAATATCCGATCAAATGCATCAGGCCATGACGGAATTACTCTTCGTATGTTACTTTTGTGTTTACCACGTATCCTTAATCACATAACAAATATTGTTAACACATACTTGGAAATTGGATATTTTCCACAGTCTTGGCGTGAGTCAATTATATGTCCAATTCCCAAAGTGTCTAATCCCGAAATTTTGCAGGATCTGCGACCAATAAGTTTATTACCTATTATTTCAAAAATTTTAGAAAGGGTGGTATATTTCCAGTTATCTCAATATCTTATTAACAACAACATTTTACCAGTTCAGCAATCTGGCTTTAGAGAGGGGCACAGCACTGCTGCTGCTTTACTTAATATTACTGATGACATCACTAGAGCACTTGACAAAAAGCTTGCAGCAGTGTTGGTATCTTTAGACTACTCTAAGGCTTTTGATGTTATTGATCACGGCCTATTGGTGGCAAAACTTAAATTTTTTGGCTGTAATAATATAGTTCTTTCATTTTTCAAGTCTTATCTTTGGAAACGTACTCAGCGAGTCTGTATCGAACATAACTGTTCTGAAGCAAAGCCAGTCACTTCTGGAGTTCCTCAGGGCAGGCCCGTCTCCAGGGGTGAGGCGGCGAGGCAGCCGCCTCGAGCGGCCGATTTTTAGGGGCGGCCGTTTTTATTTTTTATATATATAAAGTTTTAATGAGATTGTATGTAACACGATAAACTCTCTCGCAATGAATATGTAAAACGCGTCATTCGTACTATAAGCAACTCATCGCGCGTTATAGGCAATAATAACCAACGCCTTAAAAAATTAAACCCCACTATATAACATAACGGTCTATTCGCAATTAGCATTAGCAGTTTAAATTCGCAGTGAATGAAAAATCGCATTAACAGTACTGCTAATGAAAAATCGCGACTTAGCACATCTTTAGAAATGGGCGACATCGCTCTAAAGCGATTCAGGAATGGCCGAAACGCAACCCGATTGATTGATCGATTACTGAACAGCATGTAACACATGCGAGGAGCGAGCGCATGTTACATATACGTACTCGTGCGATTTTTTAGACCAAAATCGAACTTCGCGCCCCCAAATACCCCTCTCTAGAGTACCCACATCAAAATAAAT
>MU188341.1:0-29127 GCA_016904865.1 Pissodes strobi
AAGCAACGTCGGGCGTGGTTAGTACTTGGATGGGTGACCGCTTGGGACCACCACGTGCTGTTGTCCTTTTTTTTAAACCTTCGTTCATGGTTATCCAGGCTTATGTAGTATTAATCAAACTGTGGTGCAGAAATAGGCAATAATAATTTTTCTCATGCATGATGCCACATTTGTACCTTACCAGTCATATGTAAGAGAAACCAGAAAAAAAGACATTATATATTGATTTATGCAGTTGAAAATTAAATTACAGATTGTTTTAAAATACTCCATGAACTGTGAGAAGATTTGAATGTTCTTTGACAATTTTCTATGTCAAAAACAGAATTGTTTTTTGTGAGAATAACTTTAGTGGGTAGATTTTTTGATTGCAGAATTTAAAAAGCAATTAAGGCGGAAGTTGTGATGGAGTAGATATACAAACACAAAGATTTACTGCTAAAATTAGCACAATTTTTTTACTTTTACTTTTATAAGACTGTATAAACCGTGGCAATGATTAAACCTATTTTTGTTTAATCGATTGCAGAATAATGAACTTCGCGACATTGCTACTTATCTCCTCTGAACTTATCAATACTCACAGGCAACGGCCATACCACGTTGAAAATACCAGTTCTCGTCCGATCACTGAAAAGTTAAGCAACGTCGGGCGTGGTTAGTACTTGGATGGGTGACCGCTTGGGAACACCACGTGCTGTTGTCCTTTTTTTTTAATCCTCGTTCATGGTTCTCCAGGCTCATGTAGTTTTAATCAAACTGTGGTGCAGAAATAGGCAACAATAATTTTTCTCAGGCAAGATGCCACGCCACATTTGTACCTTACCAGTCATATGTAAGAGAAACCAGAAAAAAAACATTATATATTGATTTATGCAGTTATTCAAGGTGAAAATTAAATTACAGATAGTTTTAAAATACTCCATGAACTGTGAAAAGATTTGATTGTTCTTTGACAATTTTCTATGTCAAAAACAGAATTGTTTTTGTGAGAATAACTTGAGTGAGTAGATTTTTTGGTGGCAGAATTTAAAAAGCAATTAAGGCGGAAGTTGTGAAGGAGTAGATATACAAATACAGACGTTTGTTGCTTAAATGAGCACAATTTTATTACTTTTACTTTTATAAGGCTGTATAAACAATGGCAATAATTAAACCTATTTTTGTTTAATCGATTGCAGAATAACGAACATCGCGACGCTGCTACTTATCTCCTTTGAACTTATCAGTATTCACAGGCAACGGCCATACCACGTTGAACATACCAGTTCTCGTCCGATCACTGAAGTTAAGCAACGTCGGGCGTGGTTAGTACTTGGATGGGTGACCGCTTGGGAACACCACGTGCTGTTGTCCTTTTTTTTTAAACCTTCGTTCATGGTTCTCCAGGTTCATGTAGTTTTAATCAAACTGTGGTGCAGAAATAGGCAATAATAATTTTTCTCATGCATGATGCCACATTTGTACCTTACCAGTCATATGTAAGAGAAACAAGATTTGATTGTTCTTTGACAATTTTCTATGTCAAAAACAGAATTGTTTTTTGTGAGAATAACTTTAGTGGGTAGATTTTTTGGTTGCAGCATTTTAAAAAGCAATTAAGGCGGAAGTTGTGATGGAGTAGATATACAAACACAAAGATTTACTGCTAAAATTAGCACAATTTTTTTACTTTTACTTTTATAAGACTGCATAAACAGTGGCAATGATTAAACCTATTTTTGTTTAATCGATTGCAGAATAACAAACATCGCGACATTGCTTCTTATCTCCTCTGAACTTATCAATGCTTACAGGCAATGGCCATACCACGTTGAAAATATCAGTTCTCGTCCTATCACTGAAGTTAAGCAACGTCGGGCGTGGTTAGTACTTGGATGGGTGACCGCTTGGGAACACCACGTTCTGTTGTTCTTTTTTTTTAAACTTCATTCATGGTTCTCCAGGCTCATGTAGTTTTAATCAAACTGTTGCAGGGTAAAGACACTATTCGTAAAATCCAGTATTTTATTTACCCTTTCAAGATAAAATTAATTGCCAAATTTCCGTTCATGAAATCTGATCCGCTCTAACAAAACCACTTTAATTCTTGGAAACCGATAACACCGTCACGTAGCGCAGCTTCATCAATTTCAAATACTTCTCTGTGTTGATTGCTGAATCGATGTTGTTTTAAGATATACAATTTCAAGCAGTTTTAACCGTGAGAAGAGAGTTCAGTTCAAATTAATAGAGCTTAAGTTTAGGTCTTGACTGCTTATATCGTCAGGTGGGCGGGCGCCCTTTGTGCTGTGTCCGAGGGTATTCCGCCAATTGTTTTTAGTCACTAAGTTTATTAAGTTATTTTTTGTAAAGTGCTATTTATGCTTTAAATAAAGTGATTGCACAGTAATTCCATAAAAATGGATTTTAATTTGGAAACGAGAAAGCTGTGAACTTCGGCGAAGAAAATAAAATTACAGTCCACTAGGAACGCACACAAACTATGGTGCAGAAATAGGCAACAATAATTTTTCTCATGCATAATGCCACATTTGTACCTTACCAATCATATGTAAGAGAAACCAGAATAAACATTATATATTGATGTATGCAGTTATTTGAGTTTTTCAAGGTGAAAATTAAATTACAGATGGTTTTAAAATACTCCATGAACTGGGAAAAGATTTGATTGTTCTTTGACAATTTTCTATGTCAAAAACAGAATTATTTTTTGTGAGAATAACTTTAGTGGGTAGATTTTTTGGTTGCAGAATTTAAAAAGCAATTAAGGCGGAAGTTGGGATGGCGTAGATATACAAACACAGACATTTGCTGCTAAAATTAGCACAATTTTTTTACTTTTACTTTTATAAGACTGTATAAACAATGGCAATGATTAAACCTAGATTTGTAGTATGACCCCAGTCCAAAATCAGTAAAACGTCCAGAATCTGAAAAATATATGAACAGTTATGAATAATCATATCTAATCATAAACGGTCTTGTCTGTAATTTTAAATACAGTATCTACTGTAACGTCCTACTTATTAATAAGTATATTCTTAGCGCATGTTTCAGTTCTGTTAACGATTGGTGTCTTTTAATAAAAAAAAACTCGTTCTAAAAGATAAACTGTAGGTACAAAAAGGTTTCTTTAGAGGTCGGAGCCTCCTTGCCGTTATGGTAATTAAGGGCTTCTACGTATTTGGAATAATTGAGACCCAGAATGGGTTTTCTACCCTCATCTTTATACTGTGAAACCACCGACAACTTATTTATTGTCTAATATGTCCTAGGATTACATCGTTTTCATTGCCTAGAATTTCCGTAAAATCATAGTAGAGTTAAAATACTTACTCTTTGGATGATCATAAATCAATGAAGATAACTTTAAGTAAGAACCGTCTGTAAATTTAATAAAAATAAAGTGTTTTCTATACATTTTAAATTCTGTCGTGCTGTCTTTTCTTTTATGTCGAAAGTTATAATTTAAATAACGTGAACAGATTTTGCAGTTTTTGTATTTTTAAGGGTAAAAACTTAAATTTTTTAACCAATATTTTTATATAGGTTATTACATTCTTGCCAGAAACTTGATTTTCTTGCGTCTAAATTAAAATTTATGTGGTCGAAAAGTGTCCGGATTTCCCCGAAAAAATAGGGCCAATAAGGGTACCCATGTTTTAAGGGCATAAAGTATTAAACATGTTTCACTGATAACTTCGGACACTAATTTAAGCTTAAAATAATATTAGCACACACTGTTAGCATAAAAGCTAAATAATATTGAAAATTAAAGTTTATTTACGATATTTAACATCCCTAATAACTTAAAACGTTGTCCTATAAACAAAAATAAAATATATATTCTTAACACAATAAAAATAAGCGTCTTTATATGTATATAAAAAACACCTATTATTATATTGAAACTTTACTACGACCGATTTATCGGCATCAATATTCAGGACTTCCAAATTTTTCTCCAAGTTGTTATCATCGGACTCGTCTTCATCAAAGTGCTCTGTAGGAAAATCTTGCACGTTAGAACTCTGACCTATAAACATGATATAACAATTCTGCAAGTAAATGGTGGTAGACACAATTCAAGACGATGTACAATCTTTGCTTACGTGTTCCAAAAAATCTTATCGGACCCTCTGTGGGTAATACAGAGATATTGCAGAACTACTTCATAAAACTAGAAGCACTTATGGAGAAGCTACACATAAAAAAACATGCCTGGTAGAATAGGAAATTGCGATGAAACTGGCCCATCATATGTCATTATTCCCAGTAAGGTTGTTACGTCTATTGAAAAACGATATATTTACAAGAGAGCATATGCTGATAGGGGTGAGTCCCATATACTTCTACGATGTATCTGTGCTAACATGTCATGGATTCCTTCCTCCGTTTATAATTTTCAATGAATTCGTTAGAATCATAATTTAAAAACAGATTGTCTTCCTGATACGCTAGTTAATCTGTCTCCTAAGTGTTGTATCAACACTCATTTGTTTGTGGAATGGCTTCAGTTCTTTAGTCAATCAATTCCCCAGCTCGTCCTGTTATCCTTCTGATTGATTCTCATGCCCCCCACATAAATGCCACAGTAATTTCTCTAGCCACAGAGAATGACATTTATTTATTCACGTTTCCATCCCACACCTTTAATTTGCTTCAACCCCTGGATGTAAGCGTATATAAATATTTTAAGGCCAATTGGTGTAAGAATTTAAATAATTACATTATAGAACATCCTACAGAAAAACCCAACGTGCAAAATTTTCACACTTTGTTAAATCCAGCCTTTATCTCAAGTTTTTGTCGTTCCAATATCATAAATGCTTTTCGAAGATGTGGGGGGTGTCCATTTGACAAGAACGCAATTCCCAAAGAGGCTATTACTCTGTTTTTACTTACCAATAAAGCAGCTCTTCAAGGACCAGTTATTGCAGATGAACCTGAGCTAGTCGCTGCCACTGATCAGAATCAGATAGGATTGTCTCTACCAGCAGCACCCAATCCGCTCGATGTTCCTGCCGAAAGAAACCAAAAAATAACGGGATTCTAAGGCTAAATGTCTTAATGATTTTGATGATGTTGCTTCACTTAACGAACCTTTTACGTCAGGCACTAATAACTTTAAAAACAACTCTCAAATACATTCTACAACGAAAGTCAAGACTCAGAAGCCGTCAAAGAGCCAAGACCATTTCTAAAAAGAAAGTCCCCCCAAAAGAGGATAACGATGAAGATGACTTAAGTTGTGGTGTTTGTGAAGGAAGTTACTAGGATGATTGCAGGAAAAAAATAAAGCAGGGTGGATACAAAGTTCCTACTGTTTGGTACCATATCACCTAAAAGGTCAATCATCCGATGAAGTAGAAAATATTTTTATGTGCGATGGTGACTCAGAATAAGATGTTATGCCTCAACATTGTAACTGATAATAAAACCGTACTAAACAATTTTTAGCATTAATTGTAGTCTCACGAATATACCTACCCCATATCACGAAATTAGATATCCTAGACACGAAATTACCTGTCCTTGACTAGGTGTTACTTTCAATTTTTCGTGGTATGTTTCAAAGTTTTCTAGTAAAAAAATACCTAAATCTATAAAAATGAGCTATGGGGTCTTAGGTCCTGGCGATTATAGCAAAAACGCATGCCATTTGCATTATCTCCAACGAAAAAACGAAAATCATCACGAACTTACCTTACTTCACCCTACTATGTGACAATTTTTTACCTTGAGTTAAATAAAAGACTAGATACGGCCATTTGTGAGAATAAAATGTATCTGAAAGTTGAAATATGTCTTTATGATTTATAATAAAATATATGATTTATGACAGAAAAATAATGCAACCCCTTCCTAATAAAGATTTTTTAAGTGAAATAACTAAACTAGAATAAAAATTTTAAAATAAAACTGATAAGTGATAAGGTATGAAAAAAAAAGATTAATGCAAATTTTAAGGCTAAATTAATTAGCAAAAAACACAAAGGAAAATTACAACTTGGAAATAGGTACAAAGATTTATAAACATTGAACATGAATAAGTAATATTATTTGTTTAATGTGGTAGTGAACGATAAAACTTTTTATGATCTTCGAGACGAATGACTGGAGTTTTTCCCACAAACACAGATTGTAAATCAGAATATTTTGCTGCAGAAATTTTATTTGGTTGGGTATTTAAACGATTTGGAACCAGCTTTCTGAGTTCAGTTGTGCCAAAACGTTTTAAAGATAAAACCTTGAGTTAATCCGCAAGATGGCTACTCTTCAAAAAAATCTGTTATGTATAATTTTTTGATACTTTTAACTCCATAATTTCAGTTCGTTTTACTAGATGTCGAGCTTCGGTTTTCTTCACTTCAGAACTCTTCGTCAATGTCTTGAAATCTAAGAAGTCGTAGTATGTGGCCAGCATGTTTAATAGCGTAAGAAATAGCATTATTGACAGAATCTCCTTCATTCTGTCCATAGGAGGTCTCGAAGAATTTTAAGGAAATTTCATCAAGGTTTGTACTATACAGTGTGTCTCAGATTCGCTTCTCTATACAGGGATCTCGGCTCCTATTAAACCCTATTAACACTACAGCAATGGCTAAATGTGCATTCAATAATCGGCTTTAGATTTATGATGGGCCAATTGGTTTTGGAAATTCAAATTCATATTCATTTATTGCCCTTTTGGTTCTTACACTTTGGGTCGTCAGTTATATGCCTATTCCTATTCTAAACAATAAACATCACTTGCTATATATAGGACTATACTTTAAAGAAAGAGAAATATTATTATACTAGGATTTAAAAAATAAACAGACAAACAAAGTCAAGATATAAAATGTACCATTTAAAATTCAAAGCACAAGTGTTCAAAGGAAAACACACATATGAGTACATGAGATCAATATTATGACCCAATAAAACGATTATTACCAAATGCTAGCAGTAAGCACAGTCTATCCCCCCGCAATGTCTCAACGGTGCACAAGAAATTCATGAGTACTGTAAAATGGATGTGAACTAAAGAACTTTTTTAGGGTTTGCTTAAATTTTGCGTAGGGTCTAGTGCATTTCATGCTTGTTGGAAGATAGTTAAACACCTTTATACCCATGTAGTAGGGTCCTCTCTAATACAAAGTTGTTGAATGTTTAGGCACTCTTAGGTTAGCCCCGTACTTTGTTACAACACCACTATCCCTATGCCGATATACGTAACAACACATATTATACAAGTACACTGAATAAACTGTCATGATCTTAAGTTTATTAAATAGTGGTACACAACTGTCCAGGAAGCCAGCTCTACACATCGTTCTTATAATGCGCTTCTGCAATACAAAAATACGGGACATCACCTGCTTTTGGGATCCCCAAAATAAAACACCATACAGCAGGCGGGAAAGGACAAATGCATAATAGAATGATAGCAGGGAATAATGGATAGCAATATCCCTTAGTTTATAAATACCATAGTTTGCCGATGAAGGTTTCTTACATGTTGCCTCACAATGCTCAAGCAAATTTAGGTTATTATCTAGTTCAACCCCGAGAAATTTTAGAGTTTCTACCTGTTTTATGGGTTGATTCTTTATATGAATTACATATTGTCCGTTGACTATATTATTTTTGTTTCTAAAATCGATAAAATTTGTTTTATCTGTGTTTAATAAGAGCATGTTCTTTTTACACCAGTCATGTATTCGTGCAGCAGTCAGATTGGCTATCTGATAAGCCAGATTCGACTCCCCACAAGATATCACAACAGAGGTATCATCGGCAAACTGTACAACTGACACATTCTCACCACTCACACCAACATTTAAGTCGTTACAAAATATAAGAAGCAGAAGAGGCGAAAGCAGAGACCCCCTGAGGTGCTCCTATGGATGTAGAGTCAAAAGAGGACTGATAGGAATGGTTAGCCAAACTGCCCTTCCATCCTTAATGTGTACTGTTTGAATGCGACCTTGTAAAAACGATTTGATCCAGTTCAGACTAACACCCCTGACACCTACCCTTGCAAGTTTTTCAAATGAGATGTTAGGATGCATTAAGTCAAAAGCTTTGCTTAAATCGAAGTAAATGCTAATTGTTGTATTGCTGTCATCAAGGGAATTCATTATGGCTAATATATATATATTCAAAAGGAGCTGTCTGAGTGGATTTCGTAAAAAACCATGTTGCGTAGTACTGAAAAATGAAAAGGTATATAAGAAGTTTAGCAGTCTATTGTAGAATGCCCTTTGAAAGACTTTGGAAACGCAGATGGAATGACAATTGGTCTATAATTCTCCAAATGGCTCTTATCGCCCTATTATGCAAAGGTATGACTCGACTCTTTTTCAAATTTGTAGGGAAGAGTCCTTCAAGAAATGACTTGTTGATTATGAATGAAAGCGGTTTGCATATTAAGGGTTGATATATTTTTTAAGAGACTATATGGGATTTCATCTAGCTCTGGCTGACCTTTTTGAGCATATGGTATTGATTATATCCACAATCTCCTTCTCATCCACAGGAGTCAGAAAGAATGATCTTTCGTTAATAGAATTCAGCTCATGCTGGTTCTACACTTCATCCCCTTTAACCATCGGAAGCTCGCCAAAGTAGTCGCTAAACAGACCACAAATTTTGTCAGCGTCAGTGATAGTCTCCCCATTCCTTTCTATCTCAAAGTGATGAGCAATGCTAATCTTATTAAATTCCTGTTTCAGGATGCCCCATGCACACTTACTGGGATTATTTGAGGTTGCCATTTTTTTTTTATCATAGAACTTTCTTTTCGTTCAGTCAACATTTTCCTATAATCTACCAATTTATTTTTAAAAAGAGTGTTAATTTGTTCTCTGTCATCATGACACGTTAGCCAGTATAGGTTTTGTACTTCCTGAGACAGCTGTGTAATCTCATGGTTGTACCATTTTTTCCTATCATACTTGCTAGATTTTTTTCTAAAATAATACATACACGTGTCAGAAAATGCACAAAATGCTAGGTTTGCATCATTATTGTCGTTGACTATATCTTCTTAGCTTTCACTCATGAGAAGAGATACACAGAGAACAGGTTGTCTATCACTGATATCTAGTTGGATCCGAATTCAACGACCTAAAGTTATACGAGCCCAACATGTTAGTCAACCCCATTTTGTTTACATCGTTACAGCCCCAATCTCCCGATACAATTACATTTGCGGAAGTTCTGTTAAGATATTGCAGTACATTTTCCAATTTGGTCATAAATATGTCCAAACAGGCTCCAGGGGAACGATATACACTAATAATAAAATATTTTTATTGCTTACTGTACTCGGGAAAATGGACAGAAGTGTGAAACCCGGATGTGACATCATAACCATGCGTAGTCTACCTCAGCGCTTCCTTGTAAAAAGACTAGCGGCTATAGACAGCTTGCAAAATACATTCCCGACTTGTCGGAAGGCATCGGGTGTTTTCGTTAGATTGCGTTCCTATTTTACATATGTCTTTACGATGCAATAAATTGCTTAGAAGTGCTCTGGCGGTTGAGTAGTTAAGATGCTAGACCTCTGGTTCGGCGGTCCGGGTTCGATTCCCTATGGTGTTTCTTTCGATTATCTTGAGGTTATATTTGTAAAGTTTTTTTCTTGATTTTGGGCAAGCCTTGGGTTAATTTTGGTCAGTTCGTGTTCGTTGCGCCCCTGTAGCGAGCGAAGCGAGCGAAGGGCCATGCATGAAGTGTAAAATTAGACATTCTAATGCAAACGTTACAGATGTAAACGTTAAACAACGCAGGTCAGGCGGTATCTGTGGCGGGAATGTGTTTTGCAGGCTGTCTGTAACCGTAAGTGTAAAACGTGTTCTTTCTAACGTCAGAATATAGGCAACCAATTTCAAATAAGTGCTTGCCTATATCCCTGCGTCACGCGACCTAAGGTGGCATTAGATTTTCATGTCAATGACGTCGATATAGGATATGTTTACACATCAGTGTCTCGAGTACTAGCAGACTCGCTCAATTTTTTTAATGGGGCACTATTAATTTTTAATCATTTCAGGAAATCGAGTTATAGGACCAGCTCTTGCGAAACCAGGTTGTGCCGGCTTTACGAGCTACTCTAGCCGAATATGAGTTTAGAAGAACCTGGTTTCAACAGGACGGATGTCCGGCTCACAATACCTAAGAGAGCAGTTTGACGAAATAATTATTTCATTAAGGGTTCCAATATCTTGGCCCTCTACATCCCCTGACCTTTCGCCATTGGATTTCTACCTCTGGGGTTACACAAAGAATGAGGTCTCTGAATTTGATCCTCCTGCGACCAGAGAAATCTCGAGAGAAGGAGTTTTGGACACATTTAGAAACATTAACAGAAATAAACTTGCTAGGGTTGTACGAAAAACAGTCACCAATTGTCAAGAATGTCTCGATGCAAATGGACGTCATTTTGCAAATCTGTAAATTAATAGGTAGGTACCTAGTTACGAAGCAGTTAAGAACAATTTTCAATTTCAAGTTTCTAGACAACAACAACTAGATTAAATTAAATTTAGCAATTAGATTGGATTTAACAATATTTACATTAGATATTTTGCAACAATTAGATTAGATTTTGCAACAGTAATTAGCAATTAGATTTAGTTAGATTTCACATTACGGGCTTGAATGAGGTTAGTACTTATTAATTATTTTTAGCACTCTTTCTGCCGTTAATTTTGATACACATATTTGCCATTCTACAGTTCTTACTGATGAACTAGGGGTTTCGTTGACAACTTGTAAAATGTTTCTATATCGATTTTAATTTTCAATTTGTATCTACTTGTAGGTTGTTCAAAGGTTCAAGTGTTAATTAAAATAACGATGATTTTTCTGACTTGTTTTTTAACACACTCATAGTTGGAAATTTGTCCCAAAACATCTGGCTTGTTGAGAAGTCGTTATTTGGAAATTCAATGCGGTTAATACATTACCACATTCATACACGCTATCTTATTCTTCTTAAAAAAGTGTCCGAATAATGTCACATTTTGACAGCTGTCAAATTAACCATTTCGGATTTACTGGCGAAAAGCGAATTCTATCAGTTTCGGTTTTTCACCGATATTTCCAAAACCAATTGACCGATCGTAGGAAGCACACAGAAATGTATTATCTTCGCCAGCTTTCTGTTTTGATTTTTCTTTGAGTTTTCTAACAGCATTTTTCTCTGCACTGTGACTATTAAATTTTTCTAGTAATTTCTGAAGTGAGTGGCCTTCTTGCATCAACTCTTTACCCCACCACATTTTTTTAAAACCTTCAATGTTGTGATGTGCGAATTTACCAGTTCAAAGTTTTACGGTACTACTTTTAATTGTTAAATATTTTTCAACTTTAATTGTAACTTTATATATGTAGAAAATTACATTATCTTGGAAACTATGCATTTCCGAACCCATGTTCATTTAAAATCACCCCTGACCCCTGAACTTATTCGATTGGCATTTTCAGACACTGCGTATAAAGTGCACAGTTTTGCTTGATACTTGTTTTTCTTTTTCATAAATATCTTGCTTTGGTACTCCCATTATACTCAATTAGGCCAAGTAACTTGAATTTTTCTGAAATTTATATAATGTTGCCTAAAATGCAATAATAACAAAATATTTCGTAACGTCTTTTAAAAGTAGTGAATATGTATGTATGCACATCCTTACATCGATTTCAAATCCCAAGATTAGCTAGCAACATTTTGTCCTCTCCGAGTTTCTTATTCTTTCTCTAAAAGAGCCAAAACAATGCGTTCTTTGACCTTCTATGAATTACCATAAGAAAGTTTGCGCGTGCCAAAGAAGGGCAACAAAGGGTTGATTAACGCTCGCTCCCTATATGCACATATGCCATTGCACCCCTAATTCCTTAAGGGAAAGCTGCAACGGGATTGTCTTGAAATTGGTGCGAGCTCTGTGGGTAAGAAAACGGCACATAGCCAAATCATCAGCTGCCAAGGGAGTTCACATCTGCTTCTTGCTCTCCCGAAATTTCTTGCAATATCAAACGTCATTAAACTAGGGATAACTGATTTGTAACATATTATTTTTTACCTTCCCTTTTAGCTGTACAGTATAACGTTTTTTTTTTAAGTAGGAAGTCATCCCCATATAGCACAAATTAAAATTTAAGAGTTTAAGACATTTAACGACTTTCTTTTAAGATTATATGAAATACCTATAACATTTTTCATTATAATTGAAAAAATAATATGGATGAAAATGTTGCATTTGAAAACTAGGTACATTTCACACCAGCAAATTTAAGGTGTACTTTACATCCTTACCGGCAGTAAAAAATAATAATGTGTTTCTGCAAAATAGTATATTATTTTATATGGAGGAAAAGTAACTTTTCCTCCAAATAAAATATGCTGTTTTTTCTTCAAATGTCGACAAATTAATGCAAAAACATCTCTTTTTAATAGTAATAATATCTAATTATTATTAAAGATAAGTGGGTTCGCAAGGCGGCTTAGACCGGCGACGGTGAATAGGCACAGGCTGTTGCTATAGTAATGTAACATAAAGCTGTCAGTGGACACTGTCAACAATAATTATTTTTTTAAGATTGCGTCTCCGCTTGCATTTTAATTCCGTATTGATAAGCAGTTATTGAGTAAGTTCTTTTAAGTAATAACCAATTTGTTCCTAAATTAGTGATTTTTAGAAATGCAGTCACAAATTGAGTGATAAATACAAATTGTAGTTTAATAAATCTTGAGTTGTTGCCGCTTATTTTCTTGTCTGTTTGTATTGTATCTATCTATGTTGCTATGACAACACTTTTACCTCCGCCGGCGGAAAAGTGAAAAGTAAAGCTCCGGCGGAGGAAAAACGAAACTTCACGGCCGCCTACACGGTCGAGTAATGACGGATTTACTGACGTTTGAAGAAAAAAGTGTTTGTAATCACTCTTCAAGCAGGAGGAAGAAATTAACTTAATACGTACAGGGTGGCCAACTAAGAATGCGAGGTACTGTATCTGGGAAACTATCCATCGTAGAGACTTGCGGCAAAAAATGTAATTACTAAAACGGTCAAGAGAAAAACCGGGAAAATATTTTCAAGTTTCTAAAATTACCACTAGGGGGCGTAACTGCAATCTTGAATCTAAAAAAGTGATGTTTCTGTGAATTCCGCTATATTAACCTAATAAAAAAAATCCACATATTTGAAGTTGAGGATAATGTAAAACTTTTTTTGTTTAATATTTTTTGCTGTATCTCTAAAAATAAAGTAGTGGGGGGGTATTCAAAGTTTTGAATCGCAATAGTCCAACCTGCGATCAAAATCTTCCTCATTCAAAGCCGGATGTAGAACTACATGATATGGATGCATTCTAAAAGTAATTAAAAAAAAAGTTTCAACAAATACCTATATTGTGATTGCCATTAGAACTTACCTATGGTCCTTCAAGATATTTTGAACCGTTGTTCGTGCTATGTTCAACTCAAGCGATAACGCTCTTGTGCTAACATGAGGATTTCCTTCAGTACGTAGTTGATATTTTCTTGTGTTTTTCCAATTTTTTGTCGTTGAAACGCAGGCCAAAAACTACCATTGGCTCGTAAGCTCGCCACTAATCGGGGAAAAACTCTCACATCGCAAGGACGTCGATTTGGATAACGGGCCTCGTAGACTCTTTTAGCTACTGCGGCATTTTGAAGACATTCAAAATAAACCGCAAGCATATCAACAGCTTCATCATTCCTGAAACGCATTTTGTAAACACAAAAAGTGCTCAAAATAAAGCGAAACTATTGACAACTATTGACAATTTGAGGAAGAATTATTTATATCTTCATTTGTTTTCTTTCCATGGCCTATGAGAGGCTTCAGCAATGCATAGAGCGTGATGGTCAGCATTTCGAGCATTTGCGGGGGCACTAAGAAGCTTCATTTTTTAAATCGGTCCTTTTCAGGGCCACAACTTTTATAAAAGAGAAAATTCGAGATAAATATAGTAAAAAAAAAAAAATAAGGGTAATATATTTTGGGTAAGGAACAAGATATCGAGATGCGGTTTTCGCGAGCTTGTTAAGCCATTATTTAGCTACTTTTTCATGGGAAATAATCATATCAATGCATTTAATTTTTTTAAGAAAATTAACCATTTCTGTCGAAATGTCGAAAATAGCCCTCTAGCGGCGACATGTGAAACTAACAAAACTTTAAATAATACAACATTTGTAGCCCAAGAATAGCTCCTTTGACCTAACCCAAGTTTGTTAAAATCGGATTAGCCGTTTCGCAGATACAGGGTGTTATTAAAAAAAAACTTTCAATACCCCCCACCACTTTATTTTTAGAGATACAGCAAAAAGCATTCAACAAAAAAGTTTTACATTGTCCTCAGCTTCAAATATGTGGAATTTTTTTAGGTTAATATAGCGGAATTCACAGAAACATCACTTTTTTAGATTCAAGATTGCAGTTACGCCCCCTAGTGGTCATTTTAGAAACTTGAAAATATTTTCCAGGTTTTTCTATTGACCGTTTTACTAATTACATTTTTTGCCGCAAGTCTCTACCAAGGATAGTTTCCCAGATACAGTACCTCGCATTCTTAGTTGGCCATCCTGTACAGACAAAATTTTAATTTTCAGATCATTATTGGGGCATTGTTTCCGTTGAAGCGACTCCCAACATCAACTTTGCTAGAATTCTAAAAAATAATGTAGTATAACGTACCCGGGTCGATTCAAAATAGTTGAATCAGATAAGTAAAATTGTGTTTTGCCTTTATTTTACCACTGATCGTCAAAATAGATTAAAATGAAAACCAAGCCCTACGTTGTGTTATTATTATATCTTGCACAATTTTACTCACTCATTATGCGCTTCAACGGAACACATTTAGGGAAACTTGAGGGAAAGTGCGTCATGTAAATAAAACCACAGATTCCTAATACGCCTAATTTATTAAAGAAAAACGTGCCTGACTCAGCCTGGAATTCACGAGGGGAAAGAGTACGGCAGAGAAACCCTCGATCTAAATTCCTAAACCGAATTATGCTGTATAATCTATTAGTATTATAATTAATTAAATTACTGTCTCCCGTACCACAATTCGTAGTTCCACACTTGTAACAATACATTTAAAACTGAAGAGGTTTTCGTTAGTTAACCAGACGCCGCTGGTAGGTACTGAGGTCCTGGATTACGGAGGCTACCCAGCTATTTAGTTGCAAATATGGGACAATACCATAGTATAGTTTTATCCTTAACTCTAGAATGATCATTATATTTATAACTAGGATATTCTCCCGTCAGGGTAGAGAATGGTTAGTATAGATTCATCAAGGCCCTTGTGTACTCTCTCAGTCATTCTAATATTAAAACCCTAGCACGAAAAGACAGACAGCAAATAATACATTTTATGTTTTCACTTAAAGCAGTGTTGTTCACAGCATAACACGATTTCATTAAATATATACACAGGTTTTTTTTTTATGGCAGTGGCACACACACACTAAAGGGAGACCCTATGGCGCTCGACGAGCGGTGTGGGTGCGAAGATGTTGATTGACATGGCTCTTGAATATTTGTAAGTTGTAATTAGTGGGAAACAGATGTCCTGGGAGTGAGTTCCATAGTGATGCAGTGCGCCAGACAAAGGAGTTCTTGTAAAGCGATGTTCTAGGTTTTTCCAGTTGTACGACGAACTGGTGCGCTCTTGCCGTCTATCGTGACTGTCTGACAGGAGCTGCCAGGGGTGGTATGAGGCGGACCAAATCCTGGGAACATCTGCCGTGAAAGTATCTGTAAAACAGAGATATCTCGGCTACATGTCTGCGCAGCAGCTTTAGGGTATGCTTTGGTGCGACTTTTTTTAGAAACACAGAAAGTCTTTAAAAAACATTTAAAGATTTTATGTTGTATGTTAAAAAAAGGTTAGTTTCAAACGTTCATATTTTTTTTGTTATATATCTGTAAATAAATATAAAATAAAATGAATTTAATATATATTCTAAACAAATTTTATATTTAAACTTTCTTCGTATCTCTTGTACAGGCCCATCTTATGTACATTTCTACAGAAATGCAGTCTAAGGTTTATAAGTGAAGGCCTTTCTATAGAAAAGTATTTTATATAAAGTACAGTGCAAAGTGTATTGGAAAAAGTTGTTTTTCGTAAAACCCTTGAATTTAGGGAAAAATATGAAATGTTTTCCGAATATTTTATTCATTTAAAAAAAAGAAATAACTTCTGGTTATAACTTGCAAACTTGACTTTCAAATATTTTTCCAGTAACCATATCACGGTGATTTAGGCAAAACCCTAGAGCTCAAATAAGTAAGTATGTAGTGTAGATAGACGATTCCATAAAGCATGTAGTTTTTGTACTTCCGCGACTAAAGTATATTCTTCAGTCCCTCCGAGCAGGCACTAAAAAAGTTTATTTAGTCCGAAGGGACTAAAGTATATTCTAGTAATAGATAATTGAAAAAAGTTAAATTTAAGAAATTGTATTCACTATTCACTTATTTATAATCAAATAGATGTGTGTACAATTTACAACATTAAATAGTCGATTTGTTTCATCGCTAGCATGCTGGATGACGCTGATTCATGTAGAACTACATGCGACAGCTCCAGAGACTTGCTCAAAAGCTTGTCTGGAAGTGTTTCCTGAAGGTCCAGCAATTTGTATTGTTTTCACGTCACCATGTACAACGTACCTCGCGGCGACGGCAGCTGATTTTTATCAGCCATGCCTTTTTAAAACATCCACAGATGTACCAGTCAGCTAATAAAGAAGCAGACGTTCGACGAAAGTAATGCCAAGTGTATAATGATGAATTGGGTAGATTTAGGAATGCTGCTACTTTTTGGAGTAATTTTCCGAATATATTTTTACCGACTGGCTGCGGAAGAACGGAGAGTCTCGAATGAACTGTCTCAGCCTTTCTTAAAGCCATATACAACAGAATATGGCATGACCTGCGTACCTACCTAAGGTTTTCTTATCAAATCGATTCGATTCATATGAACGATAAAAGCCAATTTATTTGTTAATAGTTTTATATTTTGTTACCGTTAAAAAGATCGAAAAATTATAACGGAAATGCCTGGCGGTAACTTCTATCCCCTGACTTCTTAATTCCTATAAATAAATCTAAGGAGTTCCCCCATCCGATATGTGTCAATAAAATCGAAATGTTTGCTCGATTTTGGTACGCAGTGGGACAAAACCACAAACAAAACTGATTTCTGATAAACGTTTCATATTGATCGTTATGTCGATGAGCATATGCTGGTTGTATAATAAATTTAATATTCAGTTGTCTCAATACCGATATGAATGAATGAAATAAAAGAAGGTACGAATGAACAAATGACGATGAAATTAGTACTATGTGAAACTACATGTAACATCAAATAGTTATGATTATAAATAATTGATGAGTGTAACTCTGTAAAAAATCTCGGAGTATAATTAAATTCATTTAAGGAAATGCTTGCTAATAAATTATGTTACTAAAAACCAATCAATCAAGCAATATACTTAAACTTATGCATTAATTGGATAAATTCTCAATTATAAAATTTCAATAGGAGGTGCTGTCTGTAAGACAATTTTAAATCCGCTAAAATGTTTTTTTATTTAGGCAACTTTTTAGAAATTTACAATTGCTAAGGGTAAGGAAGTTATACCTATTTTGTTTTCATAATTATTACTTACTCACAAATATATAAGATATATAATGAAATCATCAAATATTAAATTTTGAACGAAAGTTGCTGATAAATTTGTGACTGTATGTCACTTTCCTCGATTACGTAGACATATCGACGCCGCGACGTGCGCAAATAAGAACATTGTATGTCGAAAAAGTTAATTTTACAGGAGAGAGTTTTAAGTAAAATATATAATAAAAAATGTAAATGATTATAAAATAATGTCATTTTTGACTTGTGAATATAATATACATTTGTTTACCTAACGTATATTTTTTATTTAAAAAACCGTATATTGTCATTTTACGTAAATAAAATATTAAGATACGATCAAAATATAGTGGCGGTTTGGCTTTTATTGTGATGTATTCTTAGATACTATCAAAGTATAGTGGCTCTCTGACTTTTGTATTATCGTATCTTAAAATACGATAATATTACTACTGGAAAACAATACAATTTTGTCTTATCATTTAAATAAAAATAGAAGTATTTAAAACTACAAGTTTATTTTTACAAAAACAAATGTTATTTTTATAATACAAATTTAAAATTTTTTCATTCTTGATCATCGAAGGAATCAATATAATCAAGGACGGGGTCTCTTGCATGGTTAAACTCAACGCTTCCCTTAATCTGCCACTGTATGTTTTATCCGTGATGACACGCCTTGCTTAGCGTGCAGGGGTGTAGTTCGGATGATCCGAGATTGATTTACGACGGGTAAGAAGAGATAATAAAGAAAGCACTTTAGTTATAACAATAACAATGTCTATTTGTCAAAGGCTTAAAATAAAACTTTAACAATGTCTATTGGTCAGAAATGTAATAAGATTCTATTATACCCGATTACTAAGGCGCGCATGCTTTCTCGATTTGAGGTATGGTTTTTAATTGTTTATAGGCCTTTGGTCACTGTCTTATGATTATATAGCCTAGGAGCGGGTAGAACCTGAAGGCAGCTATGTAGCTCACCCAGGAGCTGGTTTTAGGTGAGACAAAAGCCTGCCGAACTGAAGGCTCGGTAGCGTATATATATTATAAAAAGTGGTGACCATTGCTCGCTTAAGGTTCATAATCGCTCCGGTTGATTGCTCCGCGTTGTTTATAGTTTGCCTTTAATGTTTATATAACAATTTTCAAGTTTAAGTTCAAACTTAGGACAGGGTGATATTTATTTAGTAGCTTATGTACTTTAGTAGATCACAATTGTCGGGGTTGTCGCTATAAAATATAAATTCACCTTTACTTTTATGTTCTATGTAGTCTAGCACAAAACTTCATATCTCATTGGCTCCCCTTTTTGTTTCATGCTAAACGTTACAAAGAGCATTCGCATTTAAAAAAAAAAGTTTGTAAAATTAAAGGCCCTTTTTTCGATTTATAGTAGAAGATACTAACATCTTTTAAAGGAGTTCTAAAATCTTTTGTTACATTCATAGTGTTGTATTCCTGAGCTGACTTCTTATCTTCTTCTTTAAGGTTTTCAACGAACTTTTTTTATTATTTGTATTACTCTTGTATATTTCTTCAAGTTCTGCCTTCTTCTCGTGATCGTTAGCCATCAAATACCTCTTACATTCATGCTCGACGTTGTATCTATGCTGATGACAAGTTCAAACGCTAACTTATATTTCTTTTGCCTATTCTACATATAGCTTGTAGGTCTGAGGCAAAGATTGAATGTCCACCTGAAGATAGTTACGTGAAGAGTCGTTTCTTATATAATGTGAATCCATAACTGGTAAGCTATCAGTATGTTGCCGTATAAACTTTTGGACTTTTTCATGTTCAAGATTATTCTATTCTTAAGTGTTCTGTTATCTGGACTTCCAATCTCAATTTCACTTTTATTTATTTTGTTCATAACTGTTCTAATCTAAATATCAATAATGCCCACGACATACCCAAACTTTTATGAGGGGATTTATTAAGCGTGAAATTATATGCAAACGTAAATTCTCGTTGAGAGCCCTTTATTTTTTTTGCACTAATTATTACTATTTTTACATGTCTTTTAACATGCTTGGCTAAAGAGTCCAAATGCTTATTGTAGTTTTCTAGGTACCAGAACTTTTTTTGGTAAAAACTCATTCGATATTTTTTCCTCAAGCAACTTTCTTTTATTCCCCAAGCTTTAACTGCACTTTTTGTATTATGAGATATGCATTCTTGTCATTATTTTCCATTTATACAGATTCCTGTACCTTTTTTTTCCTGGGGATTATTTTATTGGGAAAGTTTTTTTCGCTGTCTCTGTGTTGGTTTCCGTGATGTTATTTTTTTTTTATTTTGAATTATCCTGCAACAATAGTGTTTTCAAAATTTGACATGAACAAAAAGTAATAACTGGAATAACATACAAGTTTTGAAGTTTTTACTTAAATTGTTTAGTTATTGCATTTTAAATTGCATATTTGACTATTTCCAAGGATACTCTTTAAAATTAAACATTATTTGATTTCGCCTGGCAAGTTTAAAATGCTTTAATAGCTAACCCCATTTAAAAATATATTGAAATTACTATAACAATCTATAACCAATCCTTCTCCAAAAATTTAATGACACTTATTATTAACATATTAGACTCCAGAGTACTATACTTATCAGTTTGTCCCTGGCTATCCTGTTCTTTAACCATATTATTTTCAATTTGCTGGTGATTGCTTTCTGTCTTGCAGTTTTGAATCGTCCTAAAAAAATATCTTTTTTGTTAAGTTTACACACAAAAATTAACACGGTAATGACCAGCAACTAAAATGATCATTTGATCTAACAAATAATAAAGTACGTGGACAATCTTGAGCAGAGTTAGAGAGTTCAACAGAAGGCCTGATGAATACTTTATTTAATAATTTAGCATGCACTTAATTACTCTGGGACTGGAACAGACAAAAATTCTCAGGAATAAATTGTGGTCTACATTATGTTTATAAAAATATCTGAGTATTCTCAGTAAATAAGTTGACCACCATTTAGCGATATTAGCACCACTGCATTACAAACGCGATCAAAGCAGCTGCCCATATGAGGGTAATAGGGCACGTGCCCCAGACATATTTTCTTCCAAGGGGTAAACGTACTTTCTTGTCCCTGCATCTTGAAGTTGGCCATATCAACCTCAAAATTTACGATTTTCGACAAACAAGGGGTGTTTATTAATAGAATTTTTGATTTTAAGGAAACGGGAAGTATGAGGGGGAGATATTTAAATGAATGCGGAAGCTATTCAGACGAAGGGGGCAGCTGGACATATATTGGATTCTGATGGGTTATAATTGCAAAACAATCGTTAATAAGACCACAAAATCGGTTTGTTTAACTAAAGAATAATTTCATTGGTTCCTCAAAAATGTATTTAGATTTAGATTGGCTGCCACATTTTAACAACACTTCGTGTATGAAGAAGGTTTCTAGCAAGAAAAATGGGGGTTTGAATATTGTAATGCCTACATGCATTGCCTACATGCTGATTGTTAATCAAATATTAAAAAACAATGTTTTAATTTTTACTTCTATCGATACTAACTGTAAAGGAAACATTTACTAAACATCCAAGTGAGATGTTAATATAAAAACTATCTCTTATATATATTATAGTTATTCAATTGTGAAGTATTATATTTATACCGGGTATTATGGACAGGAGCCACCTCTCAGAATATTATTGTCTTTAAAATTAATTAATTTATTTATATATTTTTATACACTATTATCCATCTATGTATAATATTTCGGTAAATAGTGATAAATGAAAATGTGTGGGATTAAAAAAGCTAGTGCCAGAGTCTATAGATATTCTAAACTAGTGCCTCCAAATTTTATTAAAAAAAATTAAGTCGTCTCTGAAGTTGGACCCACGTGCCGCCACTGGTACTTAGGTCGGAAAGAGTTTTTGCATATTTTTCAAAATCTTACGTAGCAAGATACAAGATGATATCAAAAAACTAAGTACATTTATGCAGAAAAGATCAGGTTGACATATTTAAAATAATTGCACAGAATTCTTCTGAACTATCACTATAGAATCTACTCATATTTATATATCGTATTTTTATTTATCTCTCTAATGTGTTCAATATATATTTTTTTATTGTCTGAAGGTAAAATTGTAAATATTAATTTTTTTATGAAATATATGCAATTGTTCTAATCTGATCTGACCGTTTGTTTAATATGTTCATTTAATTTTTTCTACTGTCTGAATCACCGAACATATGTCCGGTGTCTGAATGTAAAACTGTGAACATTTTTTTTATAAATTGCACTTAACGGTGTATTTAAATTTCTTAATTATTATTGTTTATATAATATCGATAGATATCAAAAAATAAGGCATCACATTTAATATTTATTAAAAAATTAAATAATCATCTGAAATATATTACTTAGGTATTACAAATTCTAAAATTTTTTACTTAAAATCTCCTTTATAAATATGATGTATTTTATGGATAAATCGTTAACATAGGGAAAATTTGATCGTTCGTTTATTACATTTCTTGTATTGGCAGAAAGCAACCTTATAAATATATATTTTTTTGAAAAATTGTACTTAACGGTGTATTTAAATTTTTTAATTATTGTTTATATAATAACGATATGGATCAAAAGTTAAAGCATAATTTCTAATATTTAGTAAGAATTTAAATATTCTCCTGAAATGTATTGCAAATTCTAAACTTAAACTTTTAAAACACCTATATATCATTTTCGTATGGAAAAATCGCTAATATAAGTAAAATTTTACGGTTTACTTAATGTGTTCATTATATGAAAAATTGCGCTTAACGGTGTAATTAAACAATTATTTTTTATATAATAACGATAGGGATCGAAAAATAAAACATCACTTTTAATATTTAATAAGAAATTAAATAATCACCTGAAATACATTACTTAGATTATACAAATTCCAAAGTCAAAGCTTTTTAACTTAAAAACTTGAGTTAAAATTGTACTTAACGGTGTATTGAAACGTGTTAATTATTGTTTATAAAATAACGATAGGGATCAAAAAATAAAACATTATTTTTAATATTTAATAAGAAACTAATGAATCATCTGAAATACATTATTTTGACATGACAAATTCTGACACCTTAACTTTTTTACTTTTAGTCTCCTATATATCATGTATGTTATGAACAAATCGGTAACATAGGGAGAATATGACCGTTTGTTTAATGCGTTCATTACATTTTTTTCTATTGCCTTAAAGTAAAGTTGTAAAGATGAAATTTATATGAAAAAGTGCACTCAACGATTTATTTAAATTGCACTCAATGGTGAACTTAAATTTCTTAATTATTGTACATATAATAACGATGAGGATCAAAAGACAAAACATTATTTATAATACTAAATAAAAGTTTTTACATACTGATGATAAGAATCAAAAAATATTTTTTTAATATCTAATAAGAAATTAAATAACGGGAAATATCTACATTATTTAGATATTACAAACTCTAAAACTTTACCTTTTTTGCTAAAAGCTCCTATATTATCATGTATTTTATGGACAAATCGGTAACATAAGGAAAATCTTACCGTTTGTTTAATGTGCTCATTACATCTTTTGTATTGCCTGAAAATTAAATTGCAAATATGAATAATTTTATTTCAAAAATTACACTTAACGATATATTTAAACTTGTTAATTGTCTATATAGTAGATAACGAATGGGAATAAAAACGTAAAACATATCCCCCATAAAAGAAGACTGGCATTACGTAGTAGTGTCCAAGATCCCACCTCCTTATACAGCAAACCAGCTTGCATACTATGCCAAAGACTTGGAACTACTGACTTTATCCGATGCTCTCCAATGCTGAAGAATAAGGACTGTTCACACTCCGATTTCAAGGTTGCTGTGTAGAAAAAAAGCCATCTAAAACAGTTTATGGATATAAGTATGTGGCCGCCGGGTACTGAAATAGTCACTACCAATTCATCTTCAACACCCTTAAAGGTATCGGCGTCTGCAGCAAGTACTTCGATCACTGGCTGTCAACATTTTGTACCAAGCACTTTGAACGGCCCTAGCCTACCACCATGCTTTTACTCAACATCTGTACATATACCTGGAGGGGTGAGGTCTGTTGGGGTTGGCTATGACAGGGAAGCTTTGGCTGCCTGTAAGTCTCTTACGCTGGAGATTTGGAGGTTGTTGTGGAGAAAAGTGCGAAGAGGGATGGTGGGCTGAATATGAACCCAATGACTCCACCTATAGTGCAGCTGTCGCGAGATTCGGATGCAGCTAATGGTCGTTATTTGCTGGCTAGACTGAGGGACCCCTCCATATTAAAGGCTCTTGGGCTATTCCTTGCCTATCTCCATGTCCAACCCTCCAGTGCGTGTTTTGAAGGGCACACCAACACTAGCATCAAATTAGCCCTAGCTTCAGAGGGACTTCCTAGTGACGTGCACTCCTTGCGTAAGTTGTATTATCGTTTCCACGACGCCTACGGTATTGGTTCGGCTGAGGTTGGAACGGATCTCTCTGCTTTCATGATTTTCTTTTCATCGGAGAAACTTCAACATCAACACCTTCAGAAGGTTAGGGAAAGTCATAGCAATTATTTTTCTACTGGCTCTCCGATTAGAGGGGGGGGGGATTTTTAGGTAGATTGACGTAAACAGAGGATCAAGCACCCTCTAAAAAATTGGATGATGGCAAGTTAGTGTTTTTCTTATTAATATGCAGTCCTTAAGACACAAAACAGATAAATTATTTCTTTTATTAGAAGAGCTTAATTTTCCAAAAATCATTGCCCTAATTGAATATTGGTTAAATGTTGATGAGCCTGTGTTTGTCAAAAATTATACTGCAGTTACTAGTTTAATAGAAGTAATTTATCTCATGGAGGTACTATGATAATGTCTACTAATAACGACTTTTCGGCAGTGACTAAGTTCGATAATATATTGTCTGAGAAAGTATTTGAATTTTCCATCGTCTATCATAATGCTTATGACCTCTATCTTGTTTGTATTTACAGAACACCTGACGATTACATACTTATAATCACTCAAAGATTACTGAGCTTGCTTGAGTCCCTGCCTTTAAAAAGCAAATTAATTTTGTGTGGCGACCTTAATGTTGACCTTTCCAGTGTGTGTGCTGCTCAAGAAGCTTTTCGGTCCATTTTCGACTTTTTTGGTATAATTATGCATATTAAGTCACCAACTGGAATAACTAAAACTAGTTCTAGTACTATAGACTATGTCGTGTCATCTTTTGATCCAGAATTCGTTGACTGTGCTGTCTCTAACTCGGGTTTCTCTGATCATGATGCAGCATTAACAGAATTCTCGGTAAAATCCAAATGAAAAATTGCTTCACGCAAATTATGCAGTATTTTTTGGACAAAAATTTTCTACATTTCACGCACCTATGTCTAACAACTGACTGGGTTGTCCTCTCTGATGATGTCGAACCGAATTTTCTAGTTTTATACAACCTTTATCTACTCTGGAGTTCAAATTCGTTTCTCTTAGGCCTTTCAAAATTAAACAACATAAACCCTGGTCAACTAAAGGCTTACGCACATCTACAAAGAACATGCGTCCATTATCTCTCCGAAAAAAATACTTAAGGAATAAGACTAGACCTAGCACAATCGTTAATTCACCTGAGAACCTAAACAATTACTTTGTAAATGTGGCTAAATATTTAATGAACACCATAACTCCTTCTCATGATCCACTTTCATATCTCTCTAATGATAATGTGAATTTACATAGTTTCTTCTTTACGCCTGCCTGCGCCTGTAGCTTTTGCTGAGCTTCGCAGTGCAATTAAAGACATGAAAACCAATTCCTCATTTGGGACTGATCAAATCTGCCGGAATGAACATTAAACCATCTTACTACTTTAGTTAACAAGTAATTCTAAAATGAGGTTTTTCCAAATTGGACAGCAATAATTATTCCATTGCATAAAGGAGGAGATAAAGACCATGCTTCGAACTATCGCCCAATAATTGCACTCCCCACATTATCAAAGATCATTGAAAAGTTTGATTAAAGAAATGCTTCTATCTGTTCTCTCTAAATATAAAATAC
Source organism: Pissodes strobi (assembly GCA_016904865.1). Classification (NCBI taxonomy): domain Eukaryota; kingdom Metazoa; phylum Arthropoda; class Insecta; order Coleoptera; family Curculionidae; genus Pissodes; species Pissodes strobi. The sequence goes on from MU188341.1 coordinate 25,778, forward strand.
TGACTACCCATCAGTTTGGATTTTTAAGTAACAAATGCACAAATGATGCTATGTTTTCCCTCTTTAATTATGTATACTCCATCCTGAACAACCATCACTCTACAGCAACAATTTACTGTGATTTCTCTAAATCTTTCGATTGTGTAAATCATAATATTTATCTTAATTAACAAATTGCAGTACTACGGATTTAGAGGAGTGCCTCTCGAATGGAGTAAGTCGTATCTTAACAACTTAAGTCAGCTAGTGAGAGTTGATATGTCGATGTCGTCTTGCAAGCCAATAGATTGTGGAGTACCCCAGGTTTCAGTACTAGGCCTTATTTTGTTCCTGCTGTTTATCAACGACAGTGCTTGTCTGGACATTAGCGGTAAAGTCTGTCTCTTTGCGGACGATACTAGTTTTACTTGGAGCAACCCGGATATTACGGCGCTTCATAGAACTGTATCTAGTGACTTAATCACCATTAAATCATGGTGCGATTCTAATCTCCTATGCCTCAACATTTCTAAAACTAAAGTTTTGTCATATAAAAGTACGTTGCAATCTTTTGTACTTAGTAACATCACTATTGACGTCGTTGAATCTGTGAAATTCTTGGGGCTTGTTGTAGACAACCATTTAAAGTGGGACTTGCACAGCGATGCCTTATCAAATAAATTAAGTTCTGTCTGTTTTGCGCTAGAACGGTTTCCAGCCAGGGAGCTTAACTTGTCAAACTGCTAGAATAGTATATTATGCCGTTTTTTAGTCGCATCTCCGATACGCCCTGCCATTCTGGGGATTTCTTTAAAAAATTTAAAATATTACCTCTTTCTTCCTTATTCATATTTGAATCCTTTGCTTAATCCACAAGCACGTATCTGCTGTTCCACAACTATCCACTTAATAATACGGAGCATGATCTTTATCTGCCAACCTCACACTCTGAGTTAGTTAAAAGCTCTGTATTGTACAATGCAAAAAATGCACACTTATCTGCCATTTGAAATGAAGTCAATAACATCCTTTCCCGCATTTCGCAGAGCTTTGAGAGTAAATGACTTTTTATTAATACTTAATTTTGAGCACCTTACACACTGGTTTAATGTTTATTGTTTCGTATTTAGTATTTGATGTTTAAATGGTTAAATATTTTGATATTTAATATTTTATATAATATTTTGACCACGAACAATTTGCATAATTGTATATTTAGGTTTTTCTTTTTCTTTTCATTGTATGTTTCTATCTGTATTTTTATATATTTTGTAAGTTTTGTACTCTAACTCTTAGTCTACAAATTGTTAAATTTTTGACAATAAAGCATCTTATTATTATGTTATTCCTTAGATCTGTGACAGATAAACAATACGAGAGGGTTACTAGGGTTTCATTCTGATTTATTTCACTAGAAAACCCCCTAAAGTTAAGGTTTTCTATATTTCTTATATGTTGTACAATATATTAATTTCAGTTAAAATGTATATCGAACAAACAAATGAACTTAAGAAAAATTATCTGTATAACGTCACAGACTAAACTTCTTTTTACTCTCCTTTTTGTTGGAGCATCTGCCAATATGGGATGTTATTTAAAAATCGGGTTGGAAACTCTTGACGTACACAGAGGTGCCCTAAACTGTATCATTTTTGCCGATGGGGGTCATCAGAACTGACCCGTAAAAATATTCGAACTGTCCACTTTCTCACACCAATTTATGCAAAACTGACATTTTTCCCGTTCCCACATTATTTAGCAGATGCTGTTTTTTTTTGTCGTTTTTATTGAAATGTAGACTCTTTTTGCTATAGGCTTTATAAAGGGGACATTTTTATTTTAAATTTTTCACAATAATATAGGTAGGTATATGCATGAGCCAATCTCCTTTTTCAAAAGACGTACGTTATTTTCAATAATAAGAAGGGAGTATTAGAGCCTAATGAACCATTTTTAACTGGCGGCTAACCAATATTTGTGCAGGATAAAATTAGCATTAGATAATTTTTTTATATTTGATATTTGTAACTACAGATGAGATTATCAAATCTTTTGAAATGCTTAATATATGGTTAATATGATGGACATGTCAACGTTTATTGTGAATCTTAGAAACTATAAAAGATAGAAAGATGGTTGAATAAGGAAAGTCGTAGGCCATTTAACTCTGAATTGAATGCTTTTTGATGACTCCTCTATTTTCTTTCGTTTTTGGATATCTTGAAAAAACGAAAAAAATTGCATTTTCGAAATGTGCTGTATTTTTTTGTTTCGATTTTCTTTTTAAATCTGCAAACACATTATTAAGACAACTTTTTAAGGGCTTCAGTTTTGAGATTTTTTTTCTTATAGCGGCCATGTTATTTTTCAATACACTTTTTCCTATTGAAATGACGTATAACACTTTATAAAAACACTTTATTTTTATATCAAAAAACGAAAAAAATTATTCTTTGCCATGATGAAATTATCAGATATTTTCACTTAATTGCATATTTTTATATGTTCGTCAAAAATTGTTAAGTATCCAGTGAAATTGCGATTTTTTTCTCAAACGGCGAATAGTTTGACATGTTAGTGACTTATATTAAAAACCGAAGACATGCCGAGAGTGCCGCCAACGATTATTTTGAAAATCTTCCAGAAAGACGTCAACCTGGGAAAAAATTGAGCGAGTCTGCTAGTACTCGAGACATTGATGTGCAAACATATATCGACAACAACGACATGAAATCTAATGCCACCTTAAACCGTGTGAGGCCTGAATATAGGCAACTACTTATTTGGAATTGGTTGCCTATATTCTGGCGTTAGATCCGTTGGCATATTTCCGTCCCATCCGCTTGCACAGTTCCGTCCCAATTACGGAGATTACCCTCATACCGCCGCGTAAGATGTTTACACATCAATAAAACTAACCGTAAAAATCAACGCGAGCGAAGCCGAGGGTAAAAGCTAAGCCCTTTACTATATAATCTTGAAAATATCTATATCGGTTAAGTAGTTTATGCGTGAAAGCGTAAGAAACAAACAAACACATTCGCATTTATAATATTAGTTATTCGCATGTTTCGCATTTATAATATTAATTAGGATTCATTAATAATATTTACTGGCAGGCTGGCAGCTTCAATCGGAGTGAATTAATTCATGCAAAAATTCGACAGAAAATCTAATGCCACCAGGATTAACATATAATATATTGAGGAGCCGGCCTGCCCACAATTCAAACCCTATATTTTATCTTCGTCCCTTCCACTTCATCTGCCCGAACTTCCTAACTTTGTCTGACAAAATTTAATTGTTGAACGGGCCGTGGTCTAAACTAATACGAGGAGCGATCAGTATATATAAACACGATGCGTGTAACA
>MU188341.1:29137-51057 GCA_016904865.1 Pissodes strobi
CCTCACATATGATTTCCGTCCCATTTGCCGAGATTTACCTTCATACCGCCGCGTAAGACGTTTACACATCAGAAATTTAATGTTCTCTACACTTATTGGGAACCTATACTCTCACAATATGGAAGTTTTGAAAACCCTGACCGAAAAAATTATAAAAATCGAAAAATAATTTAAGTATATTTTGCCGACAATCCTACATCTTCTACACGAGATGCAAATGCAGAACTTACCATTCCGAAGTCGACTATACAGGACCTTTTAAAAGGAGCCCATTGTCGTCCATACAAACCCAGTCTTGTGATTTTCAGAGGAGACTACAATTTTGCCATTGGTGATCGAAATAAATGTCAAGAAAACCTAATTTTTTGCAAAAATGTTAATAAGTACGGGAACAGCGAAGGCTGTAAATTCGACTGGCTTTAACGTATGGTGAGGAATTTATGGCGAAAAAATTAATATATATTTTAGAATGATTCTTTTTTAATTAAATCATTCTTGTGTTAGTTTTCTAGCGAATCGGTTAATTGGGCCTTTCATTTACGAGCAGACACTGAACGGGCAAGGATATCTTGCAATGCTACAAACTGAAATAGTTCCATCAATTGTTTCACCAAATGAGTTTAATAATTAACCCTGTTAGAAGTTATTTGGCAAAACTTTAAATTTCAAGAGCTGAATTACTCCTAATCACTGCAAGAGACAAAAATACAAGACACTGTTTTTCTTTAGAATAAAATGCAGACTACAAAAAAAAACCATGTGCACACGACAGAAGTGAATACTTCAACAATGCGAGATCAATTTAAAATAAAAAATATAAGATACAAACTACAAAATACAAAATTTAACTTTTAAATCTCCCATAAAATCGGCAGAAATTGCTACTTATCGCTTAAAAAGGACACACTTTCCGATTCTGGCCCATTTTTCCTTCTTCCAATCGTTTTAAATGAGATTTCAGGCAACTAAATCTATTTACTTACCACAAAACTTATACGCATCGATATGACAAAAGTAAAAGTTTACCTCGAATCTTCCATAGAATCTACAAGAAACTGCCTCTAAACACCAAAAGTGTCCACATTTTCACATCATTACCCATTTTCAGCTTCCAACCGATTTCAATAAAATTTTAGGTAATTAAATGTATAAATCCACATGATTTAACATGAACGTCATATTAAAATATTGGAAAACGTATTCCTTCAAATAATTCATCAAAAACAAAGCCTATATTATTATTTGAGATTAGTAAAATTAGCAAAATATGAAACTCCTTTGAAATTGTTTGTGATTTTCTGCATGTTGCAATTTAACCTCGATTTTCTCGTATTTCCCGATAGCGTACGGGAAATTGTTATAGAAATTTTTGACAGCAGAGATCACTAGGTTTGCGAATCTCAGATTGATTTCTGGAAAATAGCTGTGCGATGGCTGGCACGTAAAGTAGATTTTTCGGACTGAAAATTAAAAAAAAATGCCATTTTCAATCGGATTGATGCAATTTTTTTTCAAATGTTCTGCTCCATTTAACTTGCTCAACGTACTTACTTTACTTTCTCGTATCCGGATTACTTCTACACTTTTTCAGCCCAGTAGCGAGCGATGTCCAGCGCATTCTCTTTAGCGAGCCATAAATCTTCTCTGGTGCAGGAGTGTGGGCAGTGCTGGCACTTCAGTAGGTGTTCCATATTTTGGACTTCGCCGCAGTCACAGGTGTCCACGTCTGCTAGGCCACATTTTACCAAGTTCGCTCTCACAGAGGCGACACCAGTGCGTATTCGATTCAGGCTTTTCCACGTTCTCCAGTTCTGATTGTGACCAGTTGCTGGTTTTTGGGTAGGGGGATAGCTGGTTGGTGGTTCCAGGTCCACTGAACTTAGGAAGCTTTTTCGTGATTTAAGTCGCCTGATCGAATCCGGTGCTTCGTACTTCGTACAATGGATGACGGTCATCGAAAACCTGCCTGAACTTTTCCGTATATTCCGCAGATGATCGGCGGGCCGAGGGGGTAGCAAAGCCAGCTGCTTTGTAGAGCTCGCTAAGTGGGGTTGCCTTCATGCAACCTGTGGCGAGTCTGCAGGTTTTGTTAAGTGCGACATCGACTAGTTTGGCGTGTGTAGATCTGTTCCAAACAGGGCACGCACACTCGCCAGTTGAAAAACATAGTGCTTCGGCTGTCGCTCTAAGGACATTTGGGTTTGCTCCCCATTTACTCCCCGACAGAATATGGTTTCCGGCCGACACCTTCTGTTTTGTTTTCTGACATTGGAATTTGTAAGTCAGCGAGCGATCTAGGATTACACCAAGGTACTTTGGTTGTGCTGTGTGTTCGAGGTCGTTGTCTTCCCACTTCACTTGCAACTTATTTATGTCTAGCTTTTTTTGTGTTTAAATGGAATGCACAGACCTGTGTTTTGGATGGGTTGGGTTTCAAGGAGTTGCTTCTGTAGTATTCTGATAATTTTCCTAGAGTACCCTGCAGGGTTTCTTCTACAGATCTAAGACTTTTACCTTGGGCAGCTATGGCTAGATCGTCAGCGTATAGGAAGTGTTGTGTTTCAGTGGGCACGGGTTGGTCTTTTGTGTATACATTGAACAGCATTGGAGCTAGTACGCTGCCTTGAGGAAAACCGTTTCTTTGTTCTCTCCATCTGCTTTTTTGCTCTCCAAATTCACATAAAACCTCCGATTCTGCAAGATAGATTCTATTGCCTTTGTTAACCGATAGTCTTTGGTTGTATTGTACCGTTTCCCTAGCAATAGTTTGTGGTTGACCGTATCATAGGCTGCCGAAAGATCGACAAATGCAACTCCTGTGATCAGCGTTTCCTCAAATCATCTTTCAATATGCTCAGTCAAAGCCAAGACCTGGCCCGTGCACGACCTTCCGGGGCGAAAACCTCCTTGTTGTGGAATGAGTTTCTTGTCGATAAAGTTTTCGATTCGCTTGAGAATTAGTCTTTCGTATAGCTTAAATGTGTGACAGAGTAGAGAAATGGGTCTATAGCTGCTTGCTTGGTCCAGATATTTCCCAGGTTTCAGCATGGCAATGATCTTTGCTTTTCTCCAGGATTTGGGTATTTGTTGTTCCGCGTAGCATGTATTGTAAAGTTGTAAAAGCCATGCTTTAGCTTTGTTTCCTAGGTGTTTGATTTGCTCTGTACATATATCGTCAATGCCGGCGGCCTTGCCATTTTTAAGGGTGTAAATGGCTTTACTGAGTTCTTTGATCGAAAATGGTGAGTGCAGCAGGTCGTTAATAAAAGACATCATCATTTTCAAAGTGTACTCAAATAAAGTTTTTGGCGTAGATTCTCGCCATGTAATTGGATTTTCTAAAAAAATACCTTTCGATTGAAAAAAAAAAATAAAAACCTTCATTTCTTTGACCAAAAAATCGATGTTTTTACATTTTCTTTGAAAAGTCCATTTCCCAATATTTTCGAACCAGAAAAGCACTTGGAGATTTTTTCTCCTAGAAATTCTCTATTGAACTGGCTTGATTCTTGATTGCCTTAACCCTGGAAGGCGTTCCCATAGACTGGTCCATTTGGTTCACTCTTCTTTTCTGAATTCTTCCTTGTAGGTGTGCGTCCCTATACCACAGAAACGTTCTGGTCCTAGAAGCGGAGTTTGTGTTCCTACTTTTCCATTGAAGGAATAATTTGTTATTCTTGCCTAGTTCATTTAGGCATTCCCATACCATTCTGGAGCTGATTGATGTTGGGTTTAGCGCTTTGATGGCTGCTTGACTGTCTGAGAAGATGACAATTTCTTTCTTTCTATAGTTTCTGTCTAGGTTGAACTGCGCACATCTTCCTATGGCGATAATTTCCGCCTGCAATATGTCCGGGTGTTTTTCCATTACTTCGGAGAATTTGGTTCTTGGTCCAAATACTCCGGCTCCGGTTCCCTGTAACCTGTTCAGTTCTTGCCCCGTCTGTATATAATTTTATGGCACTTTGCTGCGATGTGAAAATGCAAGCGGTTTTCGTTGTCCATTCTTCTCTACTTCTTATCACGACCGTAAAGTATTTTTCAAAAGTGTCTCTTTTGACTAGATCGTCCCTGGGGAGCCCAGTCGGGGATGCTTCTGGGGCCAGGAAGATCAAAACACATTATAACAGTGATTAAGAACAATATCCGCATCCTCAGTGGCTTTCTTACGGGCCACTATCGGGTGAGTAGGCATTTGGAGAGAATAAAAATTGTAAACGAGGACAGTTGCCAGTTCTGTGCGGAGGGGGAGGAAACCCCCAAACTCCTTTTCACGGAGCGCGAGGCGGTCGCGAACAGGCGAATGGAGCTTCGAGTGCTGCATCGTCGAATAGAAGGAACTGCCATCCATAGAACCATCCAGACTACTTGCAGCACCATGGAAGGTGGACACAATAGATCCGTAAAAGTCGCAGTGTATTAACACTCCCCCCCCCCCTAGATCAATCAATCATGCATTCATTCATCGAACTGTCTTAGATCTTTCGCCTCGCGACTTTTTTGGCGGACACCTTATTCAAAAATTTACACCCTTAAAAAATACTCTCCATTTTCCAATTCTCGCCAATTTCAACTGGATTCGGAAGACCGTCAAAATGTTTATCTTATCAAATTTTTTTTGACAGTTCATGTGTATTGATTTTGAAAACTGGCAGATTTGACGGCAAATCTGATCGCCAAAAAATAATTTCTGTCGGCAGCCTCCAAGTGTTGCCCAAAAACGTAACAAATTCCAAATTTTCACTCGCAGCCGTTTTCGAGAAAAATAAGAATGAACTGACTGTTTCTCTCTCTTGCTTGGCTGACGTCGACGATGTCTTTACCCGAATGAGCGTTACATAGTTTATTAGAACATTAACGCGTAACGGTTCAGTGTTATTCACTACTCGGGAAAAAGTGTGCTAACGCACCTAATGATTATATGTAAAAATGCCTGTATGTCATATAAGAGAAAATAGTAGCTGCGCTACTACTATTTTCTTTGGCCCTATGTTCTAAGTCGAAATATTTTCAACATTCTTAAGAAAAAAGGAAAGTCGCGTGTAACACAGTACATGTGTTAGAAGTGAATACCTCTTTACCGAAATGAGCTTAATAACATTAACCATGGATCCAAAACACTGCGAATATAATAGAATATGTGTTATAGTGTAAAACGGGTAGGAGTCCTCTAGAAGTCCGATTTAATCGCGACTCGAACCTCTCTCTCTTTCTCATTACAGGCATATACTTTATCTCTCTTGCGAGACGAAAATTTTCGTAAGGCGGGACGAAAACATAAACCATGTCGTGACGCAGCCTTGAAAAATCACTCTCATGAAACCAAAGAAGTATTCATTTAAAAAATGTCTGTTTTAATGTCCGACATGAATTTGGGTTATATCACGTTTTGCTAAAATGAGACCATTTGCAAACAATTGGCAATTGGTTACCAGCCTGTGCACAAAAATGCTGGGAGGTATAACGATTTATGAGGAAAACAGTACCTTGTGATAAAGTAAGTAGAAGGAACAAGAAAATTATATGATGATTTGTAGAAATATAAATATATAAATAAATTGATCAAGATAAATGTGTTGTTATTTTTAATTCGTTACAACTATAATTATTTTTAATTTAATTTTTTGTATTAATTTAATTTGTTTTCAAAATGGAATTACAATATTATCAGCAACTTTCGGTTATAACAATCATAATTAATCTTCACTTCAGTTCAGTTTCTGGAAAGAAGAAACCTCAGAAATCTTTAAAGTAGTTTGAAGTACAGTAAAACTTCATAATTTCAAAAAAAGCACCGATTCACAAACACTGCATTGTAAAATTTCACAAAAGCCAAAAAGGAAGAAAAATAGAAATACAAATATCAACTTTAAAAATGAGGGCAAAATAAGCTAGAATCTATAACAGGAAAACCAAAATTGCAATTAGAATCAAAACACTTACTACCTACCACAAATCAATCAACTTTACTATAAATACTTCGCGTTGAATGACAACCAGAATGCAATTAATTTTATTTTATATATTATTTCGCCTTATTTTTATTGCGATTAGTCTATGAATAAATTGCTTGTGTTGACATCCTATTAATCCAAAATCTAATTTGTTTTTAAGCATGCCTTAGGAAGTTGGCTATAAAAATATATAATAGATATGTCTAGTGGATTTATCGAGAGGAGTTCTATAGCATGTCTCTTGTTGATGCGTAAGGTACCGGGTCATGAACAATAGATATATCTCACAACAAATCAACCAAAGATAGTTGTCACTGTTATCAATGAAGTGGAACAATCAACTTCTTTGGAATTCATAAAATATATTATGACCTAAAATGTTTTATTTTTAGGCTATTCTTATCTCGCATCACACTATTGGAGTCCTAGGATAATTGATGAATAAACGGTTACATTGATTCTGTCCACCCTTGGTACTAAACAGACATGAGGGTGATGAAAAAGCTAACTTGGTTTTGGAAAAATATATTAAAGATTTAATTGAGGGAAAACATAAAGAATTTCAGATGATTCAAGATGGGTAAAAATTCATAGAAATAAGCTGCATTTATTAACGTATAGAAATTTTCCGGTGACAAGTTGGCCAGACTCCATACTGAAAAGCACCATTTTCCGGACTAAAATCATATATGTAACGTGAGTTATAATTATGCAAATACTGTTCGTGACAGTGCGGCAAGTACTGCAATAGAATGTGTGACAGCAAAGTACTGGATTGATTGAGTAAAATAAAATCGAAAGGAATAGTAGGCCCAAATAAAATTTAACGTTCCTTCTCCGCGACTGTGCATGTGTATTAGCTAAACCCTTAGACTATATAATTATACTCCAAGGCTAAACCTCTTTTCATTCTCTTTAATATATCTCTGCAGTTGCCGAATTCAATATTTCCAGATGAATTGAAAATTGCACAATTTACTCCTGTATTTAAAAAGAGAGGAAAACAATGTATAGAGATTTCAGATCCGCGTGTAATTAATAATGTCTCCAAATGTTTTGAAATGCTTCTTCATGAACACTTATTTTTCCAATTAAAGACCAATTTATTGATCCTCAGCATGATTTTGTAAAGGGTAGATTGGCAGTTTCTGATCTTTTTTGTTTTACGCAGTTTGTGGCTGAGGCCTTGGACAGAGGTTATCGAGTAGAAACAGTATATACGGACTTTTCTAAAGCGTTCGATTGCCTTGACCACAGGATTTCACTTGGAGAAATCAGTTCCTTTGGATTGTCAGACACGTTGGTCTTGTATTTTAAACCCTATCTTTGCAATAGGCAACAGAGAGTGGAATGTGGTGGTCTCCCGTTTGCGTCTTTTTATGTATCATCAGGGGTCCCTCAAAAATCTATCTTAGGCCCTTTGTTATTGAATATTTTTATACATAACATTGCGTGTAACAGTAAAATAATTTTGTTTGCAAATGATGCAAAAATATTTGCTTTTATTGAGAATGTGGATGATTGTTGTGTGTTTCAGATGGCAGTGAATAGGTTGACGGAATGGTGTAACAAATATAGGCTACCTCTAAATATTAGTAAATATAACGTAATGACCTTTACATTAAAACAAAATAACGTGCTGTATGAGTATAAGGTTGATGGGGCGACTATTCCTAGGGTGGAGAGCTTTAGGGATTTGGGAGTAATGTTTTGTTCCTCATGTAAATAATCTTGTGGAGTATTTCAGGTCACTTGGTTTCAGTGGCGTAGCTAGAAATGTGGGCGCCGGGGGGCAAGCCTATCCGCTGGCGCCTAAAACAAACCTATATTTTGTGTATATACGCAAATTAATCCAAAAATAACACATCCTAATATTAAACGTATATTTTTGAAGTGAAACTTCTTAACGCGCGCCGGGAGTAAAATTTGAAGGTCGCGATACCGACACACGGCGGGCGATCGCAACTCGCAACACACGGCGGGCGAGCTGGCAGGGAACTGAAAACGGTCACGGACGTTTATTGTGATATCTTGGTTAGTTTACAAGATAAAAATACAAGATTTGCTCTATTACCTTGTCAAGACATAAGCGAAACTTTCATGAAGAACAGTTTTTATTTCATTTAGACCTTTCCCTTTTGTTAATTGAGTGATACCTATATTTAAAGAAAAACTACTTTTTAACCAAATCCGTTAAGATATGTATAAGGCTAGGGCGTTTAATTATTGTGATATATGTATTAGTTTACAAGATAAAAATATGGGGTTTGCTTTATTACCTTGTCAAGACATAAGCGAAACTTTTATGAAGAATAGTTTTCTTCATTTAGGCATTCCCTTTTGGTTAACTGAGTGATATATTTAAAAAACTACTTTTAACCAAATCCGTTAAAATATGTATAAGGCTAGGGCGTATAATTATTGTGATATCTTTGTTAGTTTACAAGATAACAATATGGGGTTTGCTCTATTACCTTGTCAAGACATAAGCGAAACTTTTATGAAGAATAGTTTTTTTCATTTAGGCTTTCTCGTTTGGTTAATTGAGTGTTATATTAAAAAAAACTACTTTTTAACCAAATCCGTTAAGATATGTATAAGGCTAGGGGCTAGGGCGCATAATTATTGTGATATCTTCGTTAGTTTATAAGATAAAAATATGGGGTTTGCTCTATTATCTCGTCAAGACATAAGCGAAACTTTTATGAATAATAGTTTTTTTCATTTAGGCCTTCCCTTTTGGTTAATTGAGTGATATATTTAAAAAACTACTTTTTAACCAAATCCGTTAAGATATGTATAAGGCTAGGGCGTATAATTATTGTGATATCTTTGTTAATTTACAAGATAAAAATATGGGGTTTGCTCTATTACCTTTTCAAGACATAAGCGAAACTTTTATGAAGAATAGTTTTTTTATTTAGGATTTCTCTTTTGGTTAATTGAGTGATATATTTAAAAAAAACTACTTTTTAACCAAATCCGTTAAGATGTGTATAAGGCTAGGGGCTAGGGCGCATAATTATTGTGATATCTTCGTTAGTTTATAAGATAAAAATATGGGGTTTGCTCTATTACCTTGTCAAGACATAAGCGAAACTTTTATGAAGAATAGTTTTTTTCATTTAGGCCTTCTCTTTTGGTTAATTGAGTGATATATTTAAAAAAACTACTTTTTAACCAAATCCGTTAAGATATGTATAAGGCTAGGGCGTATAATTATTGTGATATCTTTGTTAGTCTACAAGATAAAAATATGGGGTTTACTCTATTACCTTCTCAAGACATAAGCAACATGAATGTAAAATATATAAACGGCAACCAACCAACAGGTACATACAAATTTAAATTTAAACGTAAACTACAAATCTGTAACCTTAATTAATTAATTAAAGATTGTCTTTCTTCGTTTTTAAATCGACGTAAATTGATCGATTATTTGATCAAAATAAATTTTTTAGACAAATTCATTTTCTATGCTTAGTATTGCTAGGCTATTTATTTAGACTTGTCTGGCTAATGGTACTTCCTAAATATGAAACTCTAAAAAACACATACTTTTTTACGACCGAAATATTCGGAATGTTTGTCTTTGAAGTCGCATGCCGCCTTATGCAGCGTTTTTACAAATTTGCATGTACCAAATGCCGCCGCGCCGGGATATATCTTTTTATTCCACGTAGAATAAATAATAAATACCTGACACAAAATGTATTGATTGGGTAAAAAGCTTAATACATATTTCGGTCTTTTATTGTATTATAATTTAATTAATTTAAAAACTCAGTTAAGCTCATGAGCATTGTTAGCATTAGCATATTTATAAATTCGGACCGGCGCCGGCGCCTAATTTCTCTTGGCGCCGTGGGGCCTTGGCCCCCCTGGCCCACCCGGTAGCTACGCCACTGCTTGGTTTTATTATAAGAAATTCTAAGTCTTCTTTAAGGCAAGATACACTTAAATTACTCTACTACGCATTTGTACGATCTGAAATTGTGTACGCTTCTACAATATGGTCACCATATCAGAGTCTATAGATTCTTAAACTGTGACCATATTGTCAAATTCATATTGATAGCGAATTCAGCGCTGCTTTCAACCCTAGACGACATCCCTGGAAGAAGACGTACGTAGCTGGACCACACACAGTAGGCCTAGAAGCCTACTTATGTGACCATGCTAATTAGCAGAGCTAACGAAAGTAAGAAGACTCAACGAACAACGGGAGGTGTGATCTAGCAATCACAGAGAGGCATCTTCAACATGAAGACCAGAACTTTATAGGAGAAAATCCCGGAAGTTCTTCCCTCTGGCCTGCAGTAGAGACCCTTAGGGTTACAACACAGGCTGGACCATAGCTGAGTTTTTGGTGGGTATGCCTTTGGTGAGTCCAACACTGCCCCCCCCCCCCCCCTCCTTGGGTGGTGTGCGTAAAAGAGCATTTTCTCAGAACACAAAAAAATGAACGTGTAATCGTATAACACGCCTACTGAAGTGAAACTTCTGCCTGTAACGAACGTTGCATTGAAGCGCGCTCACGACTCAAGCGATCCCCACTACTAACTCCACTACGTAGCGTTGCATGTGTTCGTTACATGGCAACTGGCATGAAACGAACTGACCCTACCGTGCGTGCGTAAAGAAGTTTCACTTCAAAAAAACACCTCTTTCTGAAATACCTATTTAAATTTTTGTACTGACGGTGATATCCTGAAATAGGTTATGCACATCAAATTTTGTTACAGATACATTCTTTGCATTCCCTAGAACATAGACGTTCAGTTGCTGTATAAAGTGTTGCATGGTAGTGTGGAATGCATGCAATATTAGACCGAATATGATTTCTCGTACCTAGAGTTTCGGCTCGCCAATTACAAACGTTTTATAATCCTACACCGCGAACAAATGTTCATAAATACTCGCCTATATAAGAATGAGAATGTGTGAAATTTTAACGAACATCAAGATAAATTTCATATATTCCACTGCAGTCTGGTGCACATAAATAGTAAGTATAAACATATTATAGCCTGCCATTTAATGTACATGTTGTCTTTATAATTAAGTTATTTTTAGGTATATTTTCTTATATTTTGTTTAGGTCCTAGTTCTAGTTAACTGGCTTTTTGTGACTGCTAAATGAGTTTATTCAAATAAATAAATAAATAACAAAAATTTGGAACGTCATATCTTCAAGCACGCAAGAACACTTATTTGCACTGATTTAGTTTTCTGGCCATGTGCTTAATTACGTACAATATATTCGTTAATAGATCCTAGAAACAGTCAAACCTGACACTCAAAAAACCCATTTGAACGAAAAAAACTTGCAAAACTTGACGCACTTAACGGCGGCGCCCGGTAAAACTTCTAATTGTGAAAGAAATTAGTGTCCATTCACGCGGCATGAATGCGACAATTTAGTGGCGCACGTGGTAAAATAGGGGGTGCAGCCATAAAATCGAGGGGTGTGTGCACGGCGTAAGCAATATCAGACATTGTTGACCGTTAGACCGATTGTATGGTGGTTGCAACGTGCCGCTACGCCAGGTGTTATTTTGCATGAAGACATTCGAGGGAAGCTCCTTAAGACTCCCTAAGGATTCATCTCGGTCCCGTTATTAAGCTGGGTGTTAAGGGTGGCTTTTTACCGTCTTTAACTACAGCACACAACGAACCTGAATTTTGATCATATTATGTTGTGTAACTCGTTATTTGCAATTATTACCTATTCATTATTATTGAATAGGCTTCAAATATTATTCTTTGGACATAAACATTATATAGCAGATTTTCTTTGAGACAGTGGGATATGTGTGCAAGTTTTCAGCAATTAGTGTATTGACAATTGCAATTTTTGGAAGTGTTACGTATTTTACAGAAATCTATCTAGTGAACTGATTTTCAAAAGTGTATTTACACGCAAAAGGCGTTATCAGTTGGGGGGGAAAAGAAATAATTCTGCTAGGTATTACTTTTTCCTTGCCAGATGGTTTTTGCTGAATATTTGTGAAAATAGCAATAACATAAACAGGCATTGAAAGTAATGAACTTAGTGACAACAATATTTGTTGTTTGAAATGGAAGCAAGCATGCGATGGGGACTTCTACATATGTGATTCATGTTTGCAGAGAATTTACAAGAATTGTACAAATATATCGGCATCCGAAACACGCTGCATGACATTGCAAAAGAGAGCGGTACTTTACCTCTGTGATGGACTGAAGCTTCTTGTAGCGCGAATGTCCTACATGGGGAAATTACTAGAAGACATGAAAACGGATACATTTTGAAAACCAACTATCAAAGAAATGCTAATATGTATGCTTCTAGGCTTAAAAACAAACGAACTGAAGAAAATAAGATCAAAACACTCTACACCCACAATAATTATTAAAGTAAAAGTGAACTAAAGCTCAGAAATCAGTAGGAGAGAATTTCAAATATTATTTTAAATCCTGTCAAAATAAATGTGGGAATAAGAAACATTAGAGAATTAGAGAAACTATAAACGGTTATATTGTATTAAAAATACTGAGCAAGAAATGAAGAAACTTAACGTAGATGCTGAAAATAAATTAAAAGGGAAATACGAAGTTAAGCTTCCTAAAAAAACACATCGAAAAATAAAGTTTGCTGGCTATACTGGTGTTGATGATATGGATATTGTGGAGAAAAATATAAAGGATCAGACACAAATGAGCATCTAAAAATAAGCTGGCATCACGATTTTCTTATTAATTTTATAAAGGATAGATTTTAATTAGAGCGAATCTAACCCCGGAGAGTAATGTGTGCAATACCCTGATCCAGGTTTGGCGTTCCTGAGCGCCACCAGTTCTGCCAGCTAAACTGGACGAGCTCCACTGGTGTTATGCGGAGTTGTTAGGCACGCTTTATTAAACAAAAAACAATCCTAATTTACGGTTCGATCTATTGGATTCTAGTTTTTTTTTTATTTTAATCAGCAACAATCGTACAGTGAAACTTAAAAAAGAGGCATTACCACAAAAACTATTAGGTAATTAATGATGATTGTACAATATGATGATTGTACTGAGACCAATTCTCTTGGTTAACTCGATACTGTATGCCATACACCTAAAAACTCTAAGCACTACTATCCGGAGTATGGTTTATTTAAAATTATTACATATAGGTAGGTAAATGGAAATGCATGAACTAGTAGCTGCACCGATTGTAAATGCAGTACTGAATAATAATATTATCAACTAATAGCAAAGCCACAATAATTATATCAATCGACCAGAAAATAATAGAGTTTATAAAATTAATAAAAGCTATCGGAAATCTGCGCCAACAATGCTCAATTTATATTAAAATAATAAAAGCGATATTATATCAATCGGCAAGAAAAAAAATAATAAAATTAATAAAGTTATGGCCAACAATGATAAGGTCTGCTACTGAAAAGGCTGCAGGCTCAGTAGTAAAGGTAAAGTCACCTGCTTGAGAATCAGAGTCCTCCGCCCAAAAAGGTTTAAGTGAGCCTGTAGTGGGACCCGCTAGTGAAAGTGGGTCATGAGACCTTGTAATGGCTTCTGACCCCGTTAGTAAAACCCTGTAACAACTCAATACTAATTAAACTAAGCCCCTCACTTCAATGAAGAAATTATAGCCCCCTTGCATTTATATATTTTTTTTATAAAACAAATCACCCCAAAAATTAAGTATTGTTGGGGAAACACCCCAACACGTGTATAACTTACGTTTTTCACGGTGTAGTTTGGTGACAACACCCTGTGTGTATGTAGTATGAATGAATCATAATTAATCCACGAATTTTCACTCTGAAAGGAAAACGTTTGTAATCGTTTTCAATTTAATGTATCCTTGTCTCAGTCTGTGTTGTGTGCAACCACGTGTCAATAAAGAAAGAAAGAAGATGTTTTCCCCCTCTCAGATAAAAACTGACGCGTAACTTTCCCGCGTTCTTATCATTCCCGAGATCGCAAGAAAGATAGACGGTTCCATCCTTTTAGGCAAATTCTCCAATTGTATGCACAAATATTAGAGAATATTTAGTGTCCACGTTGGACAAAACCCTCATTCAGGCGTTGTGTAACGCAATTCTTCATGGCCAGAAACGACGTAGCATCTCGGCGTACGTGAGTTGAAGAAACTGTAAAATGACGTCTGCAAATTTGCAGTAGATAAAATCCATTTAAATTCCTGCTATATGATATGAATTTAATGGGTGAAGTCTAAAAGGCTGCCCTTGAGTAAGACAAGATTGGAGAAACGAGAATCAAGGTATTTTGTAGAGTGAATGGAAAGTTTCAAATTTAAAGACAAAGTTTTCATTTAAATCACAAAATCAAGAACTTTCAGTAGGTAGTCAATTTATAAATAACCGGTTTTGTAACATTAGTTTTATGGATGAAAGGATGAATGCTTGGAATTAATATAGAAATTATTTGTATATTTATATTTATCATATTTAAATGCAATTTACACCTGCATTATTAAATTAAATCAAACCGAATACATGTTTCAATTCCTCTCACTACCCTATAGTAATACGGTTTATTAAAAGTGGTTAATTAAGATACCACACCCTTCTTTATGGTTCTAAACAATAATAAAATCAATTGTTTATTCCGACCAAGTATCATCGGATTTTCAGTAACCATCAGCAAATAAAAGAAATACAAAAGGTGCAAATAACTTGAATATAAAAAGAAATAGGATGAACCACCCCTAAATAATATAAACTTCTCTATATGATCAAAACTAAAGTTATTAAATTAGACAAAAAAAACTTTAGCAATATTTACCGTTGTAAAACGACTGCGGAAGCTGCAACTAATGAGCTAAAATTAATGTTTTCAATAAATAATAGGAAATATTCCTAAACGAAATAATAAATCTGTATCAACAACAACAATTAAGTGAAAAGAGCCCATTACTAATATTCAAGGCTACCAATCGAATATTACAAAAGTTATATCATGCGACGTGAAAAGATAAATATGAAGTAGAGATCCCAAATATCAAAGTCCACAACTGTCGTTAAGAAGGTGGAACTACAAAATAACCTCAAAATCCACTAAACTATAATAAAGGAAAACAAACATTGATGATTGAAAGAAATTGAAAGAAAAATAAGGAAATATCACGGAGAAATATGTGAGGGATACGCCCTAAATCCATAGAGCACTATGAGAAGAACAAACAACAAGCAACCCATTCAGAAATCAACAAGCCCTAGAAGAAAATAAGCAACAGGTACTAGTTTTTTACTATTGAAGAGAAAGAAAAATGTAATAATTAACAATTATTCTCGAATTAACAGGTAAATAAGAAAGCAGAAGCTGTATCGTAAAGCAAATCAGTGACCCCAACAAGTCAAAGCCATATCACCCCGAGATTTGAGGTGAAATTCAAACCGAAAATTGACCGATCTAACGAGGATCAAAGGTAGATTATTAACTGAGTTCTTAAATAAAGAACTGCAAGTAAACATAATTATTATAATAAAACTAATCAAAGTTAAACTAATATCACATTTATTCTTATTTTAGTGGTTTGATAAACTTAAGCGAGCCAACGGATTATTCACTCTAAAAAATAATATAGTCACAAAGTGCTAGAGGACCACATAAGAAAAGGATGATCAGGATAGCAACTCACTGCAACAACAGTGTTACAGATGCTAATGCATATTACGCATTATTAACCCTATGTATAACTAAACAATATGAATAAATGCTGCAAGTGGAAGTCCACTAAACTTATTGACAACAAATCAAATAAATTAATTTATAATTAATTAACCCAAGAGGTTAATATTCAATAATTCTCGCCACAAAATATAGAATGTTTTGATGCTAAATGCAGTAAATAAAATAAAATTTATAATCTTTTATAGTGGCAAAATCAGACTGTTTGTCACTGTTACAACCTTTATCAGGAAAAATGAGAATAAATCTACTTCGATAGTATATGCTGAATGTTCGGGATGCCTTTTTGTGAAAATGATTGACCATCAAAAAGTATGTATAGACTGGGAGCGTCTACCTATATATGAAGATATTAATGTGGCAAAATGCTATACATGTCAGGGATTTCAACATAAGAGCAATACATATGACAGGAAACAAATATGTGGAAACTGCAGTGATAAGCACATTGGAATGTAGTAAAGGCACTAAAATATGTATTAATTGTGTGACAGCAAATGAACAACATAAATTAGGATATGATATTAGCCATAATTCGTTAGACTTATATTGGCCATCACTTGAATGTCACACATTGATATTAAAAAACAAACTTTACAGAAAAGTCTATCATAAGACTATAAAAGCTGCCAAGGATATTTATTATAATGAGAGGCTGGATAAATTCGGTAACGTTGCTAAAGAATCATAGTCTAGACTTCTTCGTCTAGCACAATCGCTAATTCACCTGAGAACCTCAACACCTACTTTATAAATGTGGCTAAAGATTTAATGAACACCATAACTTCTTCTCATGACCCACTTTCATATCTCTCTAATGCTAATGTGAATTTACACAGTTTCTTCTTTAGGCCTGTAGCATTAGCTGAGCTTCGCAGTACAATTAAAGACATTGAAAACAATTCCTTACCTGTGACTGATGGGCTTACTCTGAAAATGTTCTTAAACATGCCGGAATGCACATTAAACCATCTTACTACTTTAATTAACAAGTCATTCCAAAATGGGGTTTTTCCAAACTGTCTTAAGACGGCCAATTATGAACAACCACCATCACTCTACAACAATTTTCTGTGATTTCTCTAAAGCTTTCGATTGTGTAAATCATAATATCTTAATTAACAAATTGCAGTACTACGGATTCAGAGAAGTACCTCTCGAAAGGTTTAAGTCGTATTTTAACAACAGAAGTCAGCTTGTGAGGGTTGATACGCCGATGTTTTTTTGCAAGCCAATAGATTGTGGAGATTGTGGATGTGTGGATTGTGGAGGCTCTATTTTGTTTCTGATGTTTATCAACGACATTGCTTGTCTGGACATTAGTGGTAAAATCTGTCTCTTTGCGGAGGATACTGGTTTCACTTGGAGCAACTCGAATATTACGGCGCTTCTCAGAACTGTGCAATATTTTGTACTTAATAACATCATTATTGACGTCGTTGAATCTGTGAAATTCTCGGGGCTTTTTGTGGACAACTATTTAAAGTGGGACTTGCACATCGATGCCTTATCAAAAAAATTAAGTTCTGCCTGTTTGCGCTAAGAACAGTTTCCAGAGAGCTAAACTTGTCAATCGATAGAACAGTCTATTATGTCCTTTTTGAGTCGCACCTCCGATATGCCCTTCCATTCTGGGGTACGTGTTGTGCGACTCAATTTGAGCGTATTTTCAAACTACTGAGTCTAAACAGTAGAACTCACTGCCATGATTTCTTTAAAAGATTTAAAATCTGCCAGCACGTATCTTCTATCCCAGAAAGGCCATCTCACAACTATCCGCTTAGGAATAGCAATAGGATCATGATCTTTATCTGCCAACCCCACACTCAAAGTTAGTTAAAAGCTCTATACTGTATAATGCAAAAAAAAATGCACAATTATCTGCCATTTGAAATGAAGTCAGTAACATATTTTCCCCGCATTTCGCAGAGCTTTGAGATCATACTTATTATTGTAGAGATCCTTATACGCAGTGAACGATTTTTGTATTAATACTTAATTTTGAGCATCTTACACACCAGTTTAATGTTTGGTGTTGAGTGTTTAGTATTTGATGTTTAAATGGTTAAATATTTTAATATTTTATGTAATATTTCAGGATATTTTGACCACTTACAAATTGCACAATTGTATAACGTTTTGTATAGCTTCGTTTCTCTTTTTCTTTTCATTGTATCTTTCTATTTGTGTTTTTATATGTTTTGTACTCTAGCTCTAGCTTTGTCTACAAACTGAGAAATTTTTTGACAATAAATCATTATTATTATTATTATTATTATTATTATTATTATTATTATTATTATTATTATTATTATTATTATCATTATTATTAATATTATTATTATTATATTATTATGATTTAGCATTACGGCATTTGCCCTTCCTCCAAGGGGAACATTCACTTATTCCAGATATCCCGGATATCAAAAGGATTAAGCTCTGAGGGATCCCTTTTCATGTTATCAGGTCCTTGGTGTCAGCTACGGATTTCCTACAAATTTTCGGACGGCACGGGCTGTTGCGAGAAGTACTGCTTTCTGCATCAATTTGAAGAGATGTTCGCTCAGTCCGAGTTCCTTGATATTTGTTAACAGGTTCTTTGGAATGAGTCCTGTTGATCATACAATGATTGGCACCGTTCTTACTCTCTCCATTCCCCATTGTTGTCGGATTTTCTCTTGTAAATCTCGATATTTGGCGATCTTTTCGGCATGCTTGACTTGCAAATTGTTGTTGTTGGGTATGGCGATGTTGATCAGTGTGGATTCCTTGGTCCGCTTATCTACAACAATGATGTCCGGTCTATTGTGGCACAGTTTATACCGTAACCGAATCAGTTAAACAACCCTACACGTGTTTTGAAGTCAAGCGATTCAACCAATAGGAGAGCTGGGAGTTCTTATCAGTTCCGCATATATGTATGTCTATTTTCAATAAGATACCGCCTGTACATAGAAAGAGATGAGGATAGTGTTCGCGAGAATTAACCGTAAAACGAGGCACGCATCAACAGACTTGTATTGTGCTTGTGTTCAGATGAGGTTTCGAATATTGATTTTCTGCCCGGCGACAGGAAAAGTATGTTGATTGAAAAGAAACCGAGGAGCGAAAACTACCATCTTGTTTTTGGCTTTGTTTGTAATGCTTTTTGTGGCCTGCTTTTACGAATTTTGTGTATTAGATCTTAGCTCGACTCTGTCCACGGCCCAGCTGGCCGTATAATTCTGACGTTTCCAAGTAATAATGCGCATGCTCGAAATATGAGAATCGAAAAAAAAATAGAATTTGGCTTCACTAACATCAAAGGTGCCGGCTCAGAGTTGTATAACTGATTCGGTCACGGTATAAACTGTGATTGTGGGCCGCCGTCTGGTCAGTAAACACAGTGCGGTCCCAGTATTATGGTTGTTACTTTCTAAAACAGATTCGGGCCAAAATCGCCAAGGCAGCAGCATCAAAGCTAGGAGCACCTCTGGAATACTGCTCCCATGTGTGGAGCTCGGCACCCAAACACTTGCTGATATTAGATATTAGCCTCCATACAGAGAATGTGGATGACCCAGAGATGACTAAATAGCTCGATGGGCTTGAACATTGAAGAAAAGTGATGGACCTATCTAAAAAAACATTCGGACTTAAATGAAACACAAAAAATAAAAATTGGCATTCCCCAGGGTCTAGTTTTGGGTCCGCTGCTGTTCATTTCTTACATAAACTCGTTGCTGAGGTTGAATATAGGTGGGTTAAGCATTTGTTAAGCTGATGATACCTACTGCAATAATTGTATTTTCGGGTTGCAGCTGGGAAAGTGTGGGAGTTAAAACTGTAACTGGCTTAAATATAGTGAAAAATTGGCTATTCAAATAGGGTAGTTACATAAATATAACAAAAACGAATAATATTGCTTCCTCTCTTACTGAGTGAGGCGAAGTGGGTATTCCTTATAATAAATGTTATATTACTTCAGCAAATCCTTAAAACAACATCAACACATCATTTTTATGTAATATCAGCACATGTTTGTGTGTGTGTAACCGTTTTAACGAATTTAATATTTAATTTGCGATGATACCGTGCTACGCTCAATTATATCCTATTATTGCGGTGACCCATCCGTTTTAACCCTTATCTACACGTGTGATAAAAACGCCAATAAACTTCTTATAAATTTAAAATCTGTTTATTTTATTTAAATACCTTTTCCGTGTTGAAATTCCAAGCAACACAATGTGATTATTGTTATTACAAGGCGCCAAAATATAATCTTGAACTACTCCATGTTCCCTTGAACTGTTACTTTTCTAGATAACAAACATAACGGTTTTTACGCCCCACACATATTCGACAATACAGTAAAAGCATATATAATTTCAGATAAGGCTTCCATGAATGAAAAAGCAATAAACACTAAAAATAAATTTACGGGTTTATGGGTAAGTAAAAGGTATAATCTTGATTTTGATGGTAAAGATCTTGAGCGACACGTTCTTTTTCACCTCTATGAATGGCAATTATTTAACTACGCAAAGCTAAGGGTTTGATTGTTTGCCCGAAGACCGTTGTCAAAAATTATTTTGCTGATAGTAAATTTTGAGCTATGCAGGGTCGGGCTCTGAGTCGGGCGATATATTATATGGAAGCGGATGATAATCATGTAATCCAAACAAGCTAGCGATAAATGTTTAATACAAAAGCATTAATATTTTTGAAGAATATAAGACAAATCTAAATTTTATTATACGGGGTTAATGTTAATTTAGAAAAATGCAATAGAGTCGTTTGATTCCAAACGTCAACACTTCGAATACTATTCAATTTATACGTTTAAATGCCTAAAGTTTGAGAGACATTATTCACAGGTTATATACAGGTTGTTCTATTTAAAAAAAAAACAACTCTGCTGTCCTCAACTACTTTTTGATGACACTATGTATAATTTAATAATAATTAATCCCATTATATCCTTTGAAAAACTTTTGTATCAAGCATGCACCTAGCTTGTAGGATTTACAAAATAATCAGCCGCTTTCATACATAATACCATAGACCCTGTATAATTTGAAAGCCTTGGTCACCTTGGTATTAAATACTAAGACATAAATGTATGCCGTTAATTTTAGATATGTGGCATACTTATCACTTTAATTAATTAATTAGCGAATAGACTGTTACAGATATTTGGATCGGTGAAGTTTGCCCCCGTATTAAAAAATTTCAAAAATCAATAAATTCTAATTTTGTACACATTTTGCACATTTTTGCATACTTTAAATAAAATTTTGCACACCCACACATGGAAAACTAGAGCTGTCTTTTTAAAATTGACCGTTCCCCCTCGTTTGTTACAAAATTAAAAAAATTTGGTGCCACTCGAGTCGGCTAATTTTGCACATCTATTTTGAAATTTTGCGCACTCTTCTGGAATAAATTTTAATGGATCGGAAAACAGAATAATGAAAATCTGGAGAATCAGATAAAAACATTTAAAAAAAGTTTTGGTCAATTCTGAATAAGGGTTTCTTTGTTGTACTTTATTGGCTTCCAAAAAGTGACCAATCACGGGACGGAATTTGCCATGTGGGATTTGGCAACGTGGCTTGAACATGACCCCTTAAATTTGGCTTATCGTTAGTCGCCTTTAAAACCACTGTTGCAGCCAATTGCATTAGACTCTGTATTTCTCCTAAATTTTTGAGGTTTGTGCATTTAAATAAATTTTTGAACATGATGCATTATCATTTGTATTATGTATGATTGTATGAATTTATTTGTATTATTTTATTTTAATAGATTGTGATTATAATTTTGTTTTATTGCTTTTGTTTCAAATAAAAAATAATTCATAATATAATCGTACACATGCTTTTTGTGCAAAACTATCCAAGCGAATAGCATCAAAATTTTTCATTTATTTGACAAACGGGGAAGACTGTTAACACCTCTAACTTTTTCCAGAATAGTGTGCAAAATTTGAAAATGAGTGTGCAAAATTAGTTGAACCGAGTATCATCAAAACTTTTAAATTTTGTGGTAAATGGAGGGGGGGGGGGGTATGCAAATTTTTAACATTTCATAAATTGGAAAATAGGTGTGCAAAATTAGTTGGAAACATCAAAATGTTTGAACTTTGTGACAAATGGGGAGGTTAATGCAAATGTTTGATATCTCATAACCTTCGCCAGAAGAGTGTGCAAAATTTGAAAATAGATGTGCAAAATTGTACGAAATGAGTTGAACATAGTAGCATCAAAATTTTTTTAT
>MU188341.1:55240-66392 GCA_016904865.1 Pissodes strobi
ATTTCGTGTTGAGGATCGGTGTTAGACTTTTCTTATTTTCTTTAGTTGTTTTGTTATTGCTGTGTGGTCTATTCTTGTGTTCTGATAACATCTCAAATATTTGTTTCCTCTTCCTGCATGTTATTTAGTATTAAGTTTTTAAGAGTTCATATTTCGTCTTTCTATTTGCCTCTTTTTATACATAAATTTTGCATTTACTAATTCTGAATTTCATTCCAATGTCTGCTGCAGTTACCTCTATTATTTTTAATAGTTTTCTCATTTGTGTATGTGTTGAAGCATACTTTTGATAGCATTTAAAGAGAAGGTGGTTAATTTTGAGGTGTACTTCGTTTTGATGTTGGATCTGAAATCAGTATTTGTATTCTTTAATGTATTGGAAAGTGGGGTCAGGCACATGCAGAACCATAATGCACTTAGTGAGTCTCCTTGAAAGATTCCTCATCTAATTTTTATGGTGTCAGGTTTTATTGCTTATTTCCCTGTCGTTAAGCGTATGTTTGCTCTCTAGGTGTTCATGATGGTTGATAGTTTCATGTATTCTGTAATATCTAGCATTATCTTTAACCATGAATGGGCACAGAATCGAGAACTTTCATGTAATTAATATGTTTTGAGGTTTTTTGTTGTTGTTTTGCTGTTTGTTTTATTATCACAGAGTCTATTATTAACTGTCATTTTATAACCTCGACTTTTCCTCTTACAGCCTTTTTGCTCTTCAAAAATTACATTATATTTTTGAAGATATCGATTTTTTTTTAATATTGCTGATGTTATTAATTTATTGTTCGATAATTAGCTGGATTGTCTATGTTCTGTTTTTTTTTTTGGTTTTATATATATTTCGCTTCTGTTAGAAATTGTGGTAATAGTTGTGGGTTTTCTATTGCTATATTCAATTGACTTGTTGGGCGTTTCCAGTTAGGTCTCTTTTTATAATGTTCGCCAGTTTTTCTGTTGTTATTTTACATTTCGAATGTGATTTTGTCTCTTCTTGCTTTTTTATCTTCTTTAATCCATGATGCAGTAAGATTATGTTGTATGGGATGGGATTTGACTCCTTTCCAGGAGAAATATGATCAAGGGAAGAGATGTATATTATTCTGTTTTTGCGATGTATTATTATTATTACTATTATTATTATTATTATTATTATTATTATTATTATTATTATTATTATGGTTTAGCCTTACGGCATAAGGGGAACATTCACGTATCCCAGATATCTCGGATCTGAAAATGATTAAGCTCTGAGGGAACCTTTTCCAATTATTAGCCGGTCCTTGGTGGCAACTTTTCGGACGGTATGGGTTGTTGCGAGAAGTATTGCTTTCTGCATCAATTTGAAGAGATGTTCGCTCAATCCGAGTTCCTTGATGTTTATTAACAGGTTCTTTGGAATAAGTCCTGTTGATGACACAATGATTGGCACCGTTCTTACTCTCTCCATTCCCCATTGTTGTCTCCTGTAAATCTCGATATTTGACGATCTTTTCGGCGTGTTTGACTTGCTAATTGTTGTTGTTTGGTATGGCGATATCGATCAGCGTGGCTTTCTTGGCCCGCATATCTACGAGAATGATGTCCGGTTTACTGTGGGTCGAAGTCTGATCAGTAAGCACAGTGCGGTCCCAGTAGATCTTATGATTGTTACTTTCTAAAACAGATTCGGGAGTGTATTTATAGTAACTTACCTTTTCTATCTGCAGCAGCAACAACTTGTCTGCTAGTTCCAGATTAATTATCTTCGCAACTGCATCGCACCTGACTTTATATTCTGTTGCTGCCAACGTTTGGCATCCTCTTGTAATAAGCTGGATGGTCTCAGTGGTTTGACAGCAGTATCGACATCGATCATCCGCCACCGAAGCATCTCCAATTATGTACTTGAGATAGTTTCTGGTGGGAATCACTTGATGTTGAATAGCCAGTAGAAAGCCCTCGGTTTCGGGGGACATTTGTCCTGAAACTAACCAATAGTTGGACGCTGTATTGTCGACGTGATCCTGGGTAGCCTCATTCGCATGCCTCACATGTAAGGCTTTTCCTTCCACACGTATTTTCTCAAGGTCAGTATGATGGCGGTCTTGAACCTGGTGTTCTTTTAAAAGTAGTGGTGTAGAGTCACCTACGTTACATACTGCCTTATGAACTTCTGAGGAATTCGCTTTCCTGTGAAAATAATAGCGCAAATTATTTATTTGCTGATACATTTGTTTACGTAGATCCGCTAGACCTCTCCCACCTAGATGTCTTGGCAAGGTTGTTCGCTCCACTACGCTCCTCACATGGTGTTTGCGTGCTCTTGTAAGTAAGGTTCTTGTTTTCCGCTGGAGATTTTTAATGTCAGTGCCGGTTCATGCTACCAATCCAAACGAGTATCTAAGAGCTGAGACGGCATAAGTATTGATAGCCTTGCAGAGATTTTTGCTGTTATGTTGAGTTTTTGCCAAACGTTTTATCCTTCTAGTAAATACTTCTGTTAATTCAGCCTTCATTGCGCCATGTGCTATGCGAATTGCTTGTTTCATTCCGAGGTACTTGTAAAATTCATCTCCCTTCATTGCCTCGACGTTCTTTCTGGCTGTCCCTAAGTTCAAAGTGGCCTGGACATACTTTACCTCGTACGATGTTCACTGTACGGCACCAGTCCAAACTGCATTCCAATATCCATGGAGAATTGTTCTACAATCTTTAACATTTGCTCCAGCTGGTTTTTGGTAGCTCCCATAAGTTTTAGGTCATCCCTACAGAGCAAATGATTGACTTTCACTCCTGCTTCGTTTTCGTTGTTGTTTTTGATATTGTATCCATAGGAAGTAGAATTCAGCTGGTGGGATAGAGGGTTCATTGCAATACAGAACCATAGCGGGCTGAGGGCGCCTACTTGAAATCTCCTTTTATTGGTATGTTTTCGGTGGTAATCCCGGTTTTATTAAGATATATTTTCGTTTGCCAAGATGTCATGGCATGCGTTAAAAATTTAACAATGTTAGCATCAGTCGTATATATTTGAAGAATCTTTAGTAGCCACTCATGTGGCACAGGGTCGTAAGCTTTTTCGTAATCAATGTAAGCAATGTACAGATTCATACGCTTGGAAAATGCCTGGTAACAGATGACAGAGTTGATTATGAGTTGCACCTTGCACCCCATTGAACCCTTAGCGCATCCTTTCTGTTGGTCAGCTATGATCTTGTTTCGCTCAAAGTGGGCTTATATTCGATGCTCTAAGCAGGTTATTAGCACTTTGTACAGCGTTGGGAGACACGAAATTGGTCGATACATGGATGGATCCTCCGTGTTTTCCGGGTCCTTTGATATAAGGTAGGTAATACCCCGAAATAGAAAGCGTGGCATATATTCAGGATTGGCGATTACGTCATTAATTATATTTGTTATTTTTTCATGGGTACATTGGAGTTTCTTGAGATAGTAGTTGTGTATTCCATCTGGGCCAGGTGCCTTCCAGTTACTGTTCTCTCCAAAATTGTTCAACATCGTCACTACTAGGGAATTTGTTGTTCGATTCTCTAGCCCTCGTATTTAACGCTCTGTAGAATGTTTTTTCTGATCGCTGGAATAAGACATCTCGGGTTCTTATATTATTCCATTTGCACCTCTGTAAACGGCCTGAAAATAAAAATAATTTTTGTTTTAAAGTGTCAAGACATTGCTGGTGTGTTTGGATTTCTGGATCATCTCGAGCATGGATTCGATATCGAGTCATGATTGGTCAAACGCAAGTGTTCAGCCTATGGGACCTTACTCCATCGATGTAGCCTTCCTATATCTCTTCGTATGTCATTAATCCTAGCCTAGCATTCAATCTTCTTTCCCAATGAGGTGTTTGTGGCTCGTCCACTGTTTGCGCCGTTCCCCTTGTTCCTACATTGGTTCGGGCAATGGCCCTTCCAGCGCAGTAGATTAACATGTGGAAGTGGTACAACGTGTTCGCCTTGGTGATATAGTTTGGCAGAATTCGGTTGTTCATAGTAGTAAGGGCGATTCCTAGATTCTGGGGAGCAAGGAAGGAGCCTCCACGCGTACATCTTCTGCATACACACCCAGAAATACAGAGAATGCGGTAAACACTGCCCTAACAGTGGCCAATCCTTCCAATACCGGAAACCAATGCAAAACGATCTGAACAAAAGGCTCTTGTCAGAGCCAACTCTGACAATTGTTAGCCTGAACATCTAGAGTATCACGAAAGACAAACAATACCTTATCTCTTGTAGTTTTCCGGACTCGAAAAAGTAAAAGGAAGTCCTAGATTCTTTGAGGGGTTCACTTTAGGTAATGGTGGTCTACTTAAAGGGTCGGTGCCATTTTACTCCACAATTAGCTTTCTCATCTCTGAGAGAAGTGTTTCGAATAAGCCTTCGGTCTCCACATTATCTCTATTTAAATCATGTACCCTATCGTTCAGCTGTTGCTTTGCTACTTCAGGCGTCCCAACCACATTTCCATCGTCTCCGTCCTGGTCACCATTCTCGTTATTATCGTGATTCATGAGAATCTTGAATGTTCTCATCATCATCTTGATCCTCATTATCTTCGTTGTTGTTGTGCAGGTTTAGCAGTTCGCGTTCTACTTCTTATTTGATGGTGTTAAGTCTCGCAGCTGGGATGAGATTGTTTCTGATGGTATCACCCTCTCCTCTGTTACATGCAGCTCTGGATAATCTTTGCAGAGTTCAGTATGCAGTCGTTGTCGATAGCCGATGGTCTCTGGTCCTAACTGTGTTACCCTAAAATAGATAGGGGAGAGTCGGGTAGCACCGGACACCCTAACAAAAAATTATATATCTTGATAAAAAATACCTCTATTAGTAATTTTTATAACTGAATAACACTTTATACATTACTACATAAACATATAAAAATCAACAAAACTGTACCTCACAAAATAAGCAATAAATTCTTCCAACAAAAAAACTGAACAATTTGAAACTCTATATAAATGGAGGGTATTATCGGACACATAAAAAAATCTTAACAGTTATCACATTTGCAATATGATTGGCCCTTTTCTGCATCTGAACATGCTTTGTGGACCCAACTCTTGCACTGGCAACACTGGATCCAATTTTCTTCAAAAGTTTCGTGACAAATTGCGCAACAAGTTTCTTCTCTAGATTCATTATTTCTCTCTTTAGCCAATGTCGGTGCTTCTTTTCCTTGTTCCTTTCTTTTCTCTTGTAGGTTTCCTGACTAAGCTATTTTGTAGGTCCTGAAACGAAATATTGCAATGCATCTCCCGTCCGGTCATACCCGACACGTATGTGTCCGATGATACCCGACGTGCACCTTGCAAAACTTTTTTTTATAAAACAGCATTCGATTAGCTTGCTCGCTCTATTGTCACATTTGCATGCTTACTAATGACAAATAAATGCGTAGTGAGATAGGCAACACTAAAACACTTACATATCCGGAAAAACAGCTAGCCAAACTTTTCACTGTCTACTAAAGATATGATATTGGGTACGTTAGCATTGTCCGTTCGCACATCTTATGGGAGC
Organism: Pissodes strobi; assembly: GCA_016904865.1. Lineage (NCBI taxonomy): Eukaryota > Metazoa > Arthropoda > Insecta > Coleoptera > Curculionidae > Pissodes > Pissodes strobi. The sequence continues at coordinate 60,769 of MU188341.1, forward strand.
GGCAAAGATAAGTGTAACCGAAAATGACACGTGTCCGATAATACCGGCTGTCCGGTGCTACCCGACTCTCCCCTACGCATTATTGATTAATTCATGGACGGTGTTCATTTCATGCGTCGTCTGGGTAATTCCGCCTAAGTGAGCGCTGGTTGAAGTTCCTGCGCAGCACCCCAACGGGCGGTATCCGGGTTCTTAGGTGACACATGTGTCGTTGTTGTGGTTATAATGATAATAATAATAATAATTATTATTATTATTATTAAACGTTGTAAGGACGACCCAGCCAATTATTGAAAGCAATGTGTAATGTTAGACACTGATAGTGTTAACCTAGCATTGTAAAGAACCCGATGTTAAACTATTTAAAAGACAAGAAAACAATAGCTGATGAACGAGTTAAAATAAAATGGCCTTTCCTTAATAAATTGGGCGCTCTTATTAAATAGTTTGAGCGGGGTCTGCATATGGGTTACAGCCGACGAAATTCACATATGGTGATACTTGAATATCGTTCACATATTATAATGGGGGACAACGCGTTCAAGGGGTATTGCACTCTAAACGACCAGACTGCATATTGATTATATTTTGAGGGGGTGAAAATTACACCGGCATCACCCGTTTTCTCTTGTATTCAATAGAGTCATTCAATGTACATACTCATTTGGTTCAGCACGTGCAATATGTTTATGCGGCATTAGTGTAGGTTGGGGTCGTACTATGTAACAGAAGTTTCTATACTACCTATAAGCTTCTAAATCTTAATGATGAAAATGTTTTTCGATGAACCAAAAAGGCCTTAAAATGGAGGGATGCAGTGATGAGGTGGATGCGACATACATGTCCATATAAGGTACCTGTGACAAATAAGGCCCACCTAAGATAAAACATTTTTTAATTTTTATTAAAACAACACAGAACAAAAATAAAATATATTAAACACAAAGTCATATAATACTCTATTCAGAACACGAATTAAAAAATATATATTCAAACATATCGTGTTTTTTTAAAACACTGTAAATGGGCCTTATTCCCGCCAATGACACTAATAAGGCCCATATGGTAAAAACGCAATAAAATGCTAATAAGTGACAGTAATAAAGAACATTATGATAAAAACGTATTACAAAATAATAATTTACCATAAAATAAATTCTTGCATAACCAAAATTAAACTCTTAGGCATCACATTCGATGCATATATATTCATCATCGTCAGATGGTGTATACCCTAAACACTCCTCATGAGCCCATGTATTGCACTGAATACAACGTCTCATATCGCTTTGACGCGATTCCTGGCATAGGGGGCAGTGCCATGAAGAATAAGTATCCTTATTTGTTGTGTTTTTAGAGGTAGAAGTATTGCATGAGCTGGTACTTGGTTTGGATTTGTCGGTTTCCTGAAACAGACTTTTTGTAACAACCTGAGCCTTGCGCCTTGGGGCTTTTTCTTCTTTGTTTTTTACCAAGTCAGGAGTTTCCATCAATTCATGGAAATATATATTAACGTCTTCCTTATCCTCACTTTTCTTTTTAATCCTTTGTTGTAGCACAGCCAACGAACATTCATCGTCACTATCACTACTGTCTCCCACTTTATTAGCTTGATTATCTGGACGTTCTGTTACGGTGCTTGGGGCGAAAGCAGAAGAAGGAATAGCTGATGGATCATAGGGATACAATCCAGTCGCTCGAAAACCACTTACAATATTTTCATTGGTCATGCAGCGTGACCATACTTTTGAAAAAATATGGTTGAATCTCGATTTAGTTATAACCCTCTCTGGATGTTTTTCCCAATAAGGAAGCACTTGTTGGTCCCAGTGAGCTTCAAATGATCTATAGACGGCTTTATCAAGCGGCTGTAGCTCATGGGTTGTGTTGCTCGGAAGACACATCAATGTGATTTCATGCTTATCAGCTTCTTCAACTATTGTGAAATCCAGATGACACTTGGCTCCATCAAAGACCAATAATATTGGCCCACCAATTTTATATTTTGCCAAATGACGGATAAATTCGACGAAAAGCTCGGTAGTCATACTGCCTTTCGGTGCCATTTTTACCAATGTGCCCGCCGGTAAATTGTCTTCGAATTTGGGTTTCAACCTCTTGCCTTTGAAGATAATCATGGGTGGAGCAGCTACCACATGCAGACACGCAGCCAACCACAGTGACGTTCTCAGCATGTTCTGGGGCTACAAGATGCAAACGCTTTTCGCCTTTTTTTAGCCAAAACTGTCTGCTGGTGATGGATGGTCAAACGACACCCCTTCTCATCCATATTGAAGATGCGTTCAGGTTTGTTCTTAAATCCCAAATTATCCAAAGTATTCCCAAGTTTTGTAAAATAGTCATTTACTATTATTGGATTCAGTTTTTGGGCTCGAGCGGGATTCATATTTTGTGCTTTTCGATTTGCCAATTGCGCATTTCGCTTCAGAAAAAGTTTAGTCCAACCACGGCCGGCCATTTCCTCATTTTTATTAAATGTATGTTTTATGTTGTTCAATTCAATTCAACAGCGAGGCCCTTCTATTATTCTCGACCAGGGTTGTACGCATCGGGAAAATGCCACATTTTCCGAATCTTCTCGGCAGGCGATGACTCATACGAGAGAACGCAGACGCGACAAGGCTAGTTCTATAGGGTAGCACAAAAATATTCGGATAGTCTTTAGCCGTGACATTGCCTCCTCTTATGAATGGATGAATACGTCCCTGATTGTTGGCTTAGAGAAGTTACTTACAGGCCGCCTCGATTCCTAGAGCTCTACCCAAAACCACGGTTGTTGTCAAATTTGGCTAGACGTAGCATCTTCTAAGTTTCTAGATTTCTGATACCATCCACGAAATACTGGGCAGCAAGTTCCTCTTGAAATTCTTATATTGCTCCCAGGTACGTTAATTGAACGAGACGTCTAACATCTGCTTCAAACTCTTGCAGGTTTTCACCAGGTTTCTGATTTCGGAACTTTACTTGTGCCTGATATAGTTGTCTTCTATGTTGGTGTCCAAATTTCCTCTCAAGGGCAGCTACAAGAAATATTTCCCCTGTTGGCTGATGGGAATAGTCTGTAGTAGTTCCAGGGCAAATCTACGAAGCGATATCACTAGTGTTGTAGCCATTTCTTTGTTACTCCAACCGTTGGCAATAGCAGTGGCTTCGAATTGTCTTTTGTACATTGTCCAGGATGTTTAACCGTCATAGGTTGGAGGTTTGATGTTCTGTCCTGTGGCGAATACCCTCTCGGTGAGTCCTTGACTTTTTAGTCTGTTAAATTCTGCTTGTAGATTCCTTATTTCTAAAAGTTTTCTAAATCGGCGATATTTTATTTATTTGCTCCATTTCTGCCATTTGTGGCCTTGTATTGACCATAGAAAGTTATAAAATATTCACATAATCGACAAATAAAAGTGGTCTCGTGGATGTACATGTACTATCTTCTCTCCTCGAAGAACACTTCACAAGTCCTTTCCAATCCTACTTCTGACACCAAATGTTACGTTTTCCCGTGGATTCTGACAAAATTACAACTTTTACTATTTTAAAATAATACTCTCTTTTTCCTTTATCACTCTATACAATAATTAAACACACTAAAGTACTCTTATAACTTTACAACTATTAGAACTTTACAATTCAGCACTCAATGATTAACTAACTAGAACACGCGTTCTGCCCGCTATTTATGTCCAGTCTAAAATATATCGCGAATATTCCTGACGAAGCGAGGCCTCTCTATTATTCTCGGCTGTACGCATCGGGAAAATACCACAGTTCCCGAGTCCTCTCGGCCGGCGATGACTCATACGAAAGAACGTAGAGGAGACAAGACTAGTTCTATAGGGTAGTACAAAGACTTTGCACCACGGATTTGGGTTTTAAAACGAAAATATATTTTCTAAATATCATACGATATGCAAAATAACAATTTGTTAAAGTTTTAAGCTTCAATGTCTCATTGTAGTGATTTAACAATCTGTTTTGACGATGTACTTTCATTGTCCTCCGGAAAGGGCGAAGGAGGTCACATATGTTGTTGTCTTAAATAAAATAAATAATTAATAATAAGTGGGTTTTAGGAGCTTGAACTCGAATTTTGTTTCGAGGACATGCATGTCAATAATGTTAACTTAGTCTAGGGTTTTTTCTTGATTACAAATACATAGCTGGTAGTGGATTCTAATTCCAGTTCATTCCACATCCGTTTCTTGGAGCAACTGGACATTATTACTTAATTTCCTATACGGTTGTTCTTGCTCTCCTTTGCTTGAATTAGCGCTTTTGAACCATTCTCATTCTCATTTAGTTATGCTAACTTTTCCCCATTCAGATTTTTTGATTTTTTTTTTTACTTTTCAACGTGGTTTCAACGTGGTTGATTAGAGACTTTAAAGTGCAAAAAATGGTGGAAAAACAACCACGAAAACAGACTCGCGAACATATATCATCACAAAGTGCCGCATTATTCTGCTTTTAAATGATTTTCTATAATAAAGCATTCATTTAATTAATTTTTTTGTGACTGACATTTCAGAAATTGTGTCAATTGATATTAGTGGAATGGGAAAATATAAAAACTCAAAAGAGGTGTGAGTGGTTTGGATCTGACAGTAAGCTGTATATGAAATTTGAATTAAATACGTTCAAAAAATGTAGCAGATATATTTAAAACACTAAGAAAAAGAATTTAACTTTAACGTCCTAATTTAAAATTTTAAGCCTTTTAGGATAGATGTTCATATAAAATTTTCTATCTAGAATCCCTAGTAGCATCACCTTCCCCAATATTGACACGGCATTAAGGAACTCCTTGTACAGACATGGAAGCCCGTGAAGAATTAGTTTTCCAAAAAAAAATATATTTTACAGAAGACGATTCCTCAGAGCTAACTAAACTAACCCAAACTGTCCTAATCAAAAAGTTAGTGACATTCCGCTCAGCTTATTACAAAAATTCCAATTTAACCAAAAACTAACTCAACGTAATCTAAAGAAAGCCTTCTTTGTTTTAGACTTGGTCTATTTCGAGCAGCTTCACCAACATTATCCCAATTAGGTCAACAATTAATGGTACCCAAACTAACCCACTTTCGATATTTGCAAGTGTAAATTTGTTATAAAAAAGGTACCTACCTCCTCTTGAACTCGAATGACAAGAGCAACTAATTGTGTAGTTTCACTCTTTTCATTCTTGCACTTTGACGTGCAGTACCATGTCGTAATAATTTTATTGTTGTTGGTTTTATATCAAGAATTATGTATCATGTGTTTCCTTATGGTTTTAATTTAATTCTCAAAAGTAATAAAATAACAGGTAGGGAGCCAAGCGAAAATGTACAAATTATCAGAAAATTTTAAAATAAAATTGATAAAATTGAAAAACGAGTTATGGAGACATATAAGGCTTATGCAATATATAAAGCATTGTTGAAATTGAAGGATGCACCAAAATTATACAAAAACTTAAAAATACAAGCAGTTTGTTATTTTAAAAGTATTTTCAGAAATTTTTTTTCTAATAATCGTTAAATATTTAAGAAAGGGTCTAACAAGGTGTTAAAGGAGTACCTTCTTTCATCTTTTCTCAAACATTTAACGACTGCTGCTCATGT
>MU188341.1:73821-93072 GCA_016904865.1 Pissodes strobi
ATATATATATATATATATTTAATTTCAGGTTAACGACATATTCATATTAGTTATTATTTTTAGATATACTAGCTTTAGGTGTACGTGTCTTTTAACGTATCCTATTGACAATATTACTAGTTAATGTAACGTCTGAGTGGACTCGGGAAGTGTGAACAATACATGACCATAAGAACTATATATTTAAACTTTATTCTTACTTACCCTACTTGTATTACTGCAGGTAATTATTAACAATCGTACTTGTTACTTAACAAGCGATTTGTTTTGCGTACCGCAACAGGTAAACGTTTTAGTTTTAATTAGTTGGTTCCTCTGTTACGGAACACAATCGACTGCCATTTCCTATCGCGTCCAACTAAACTTTTCTGATTAACTTTAATTGAATAGTTAGTTTCTTGCTTAATGTCTATTTTTTTGCTCAAGTCAGCAGTAGACTGACTCCTTTTCTTAAATTTACTTAGTTTTCAATAATTACTGTACGGTAGATGTAACTTGAAGTAAATTATTTCAAGTAATATTTACAACAAGTAGTTCAATTGGTTGCTATATTTAATCGTCAAGTATAATTTTAAATAACATCAAGTATGTGTGCATTTCTAGACAGAGAACTCGAGAGACAATGAATAAAATCCATGCTAATCAGCCGTGAAGTCACCGCAACCATTGGAGAAACAGCCGTCACAGTCAAGTAATAAAGCGATGCCCCCAAGGAGGGGTCCTATCGCTCATGCTTTGGTCTCTGGTTGTTGACCATCTACTGGTAAGACTGACTGAAGCAGGCTTTGAAGTCCAAGGTTAAGGAGATTACCTAGTTATAATAATAAGAGGTAAGCTTGACAACGTTCTCTCAGAACGTATGCAGAGTGCACTCAACCTTGTCAGCACCTGGTGTACACAGTAAAGACTAAAAGTCAACCCAAGCAAAACCGTAGTGATCTCATTCACAAAAAGGAGGAAGCTTGCAACACGTTTTTTTTTATTAAACCCAAAGATTTTTTTTCCCAATTAATTAAAAAAAAAATGAACCTTGCCCCGGAGAGTCGCGTTACAAAGCCCGACCCCTGTTGTGGCGTCGTTTGAGCGCCACCCATTCTAGCCAGCTAAACGGAAAAAGCTCGGCAGGTGTTGTACCGAGTGGCTAGATTCGCTCATAAAATTAACCGGTTCTTAGTACTTAATTTCAAACTTTCAAGAAAATGAGAATAATTATGGCACTATAATCAACCAACTTAACCTATCAAGAAAGCACAATCTAAAAATTTAATGGACACTATATCTGCTACTAAATCTTTTTTTTTTGCAAACACCGCAACAATCTATCTGGAGAAAATGGTTATATTAAAATGTGGTTGAGTAGACAAAAGAATGTTAAATGACTTAAAGTAATTAATAAAATAAACGTACGTACAGAGACCAATTCAGTTGGAAAACCTCGGTTCTATAAGCCTTATCACTAAATGCACTAAACACTACTTATCAAAGTGATCACTTGACGCAGACTAAGCTTCTTGCAACTAGGTATGCGTGCGCTAATAGCTGCACTGATGGTGATAATATGCCGCAATGAGCGGACACAATGATTAGATCAAAAAAACTTGAGAAGTTAATAAAAGCACCAGATCAGATTAAAACTATGGTTAGCTTGATTCATATGATAAAAAGATAAAATTCAGAGCGGTTATATCTGCCGACTAATTAATGAAAAGAATGAAGTTATCCAGCCAGCGCTTGACTTTTAAAATGATAAAACAACTCAAATCAATTAGATTAATTGGTCCAATAAACCAGTGAATAAATGTAAATTAAATTAATTAAAATCAATGAGCTACCTCAATTCAATGTTTGATTTATATCAATAAAAGCAAACGAAGAGTAAACATATGAAACAATGAGACACAAAACTTATACCCAAATCCCGTCGTCGAACTCTGTCGATGGCCTCTAGTGCGGGAACCACAAGTTAAGGCCCTTCGTCAGCCTTCCAGGGAAAAAAGTTGTGGACCTGCTTCCGGCCTTTCAGAGAAAAAGTTGCAGTCCTTTAATTAAGCTTCTGGCCCAGCAGAAGAACCCTGAAATAATCCAGTACGCATTAAATGAAGCCGCCTTACTTTAATAAAAATCATAGACCCCCCTCCCTCTTTGCATAAATACATCTTCTTTATAAAACAAATTTTCCCAGACAAAAAACCCATGGACTTACAGTGCAATAAAGCAAATAAAAGAGATATTATGGTTCAGGCAACTTGAATATAAAAAGATAGGTATGAATCACCCCTAAAAGAATATATAAACTTCCCCATATGATCAAAATTAAAGTTGCATTAAAATAAAAATTCGGATCAGATGAAATGGAGTAGATAAGATAACACATGGGAAAAGCAAATGGCGTTATGTGCACAAAAAAAATAAAAGGTAGATAAGCAATCAATTTCATTAATTTAGGCAAAACCGTAGCGATATTTACCTCAGACTCGGACTTGAGGGTAGATTAGGAGAGATTCGACGGTCTCGGTCTTATGGGACGAACGTGGAAGCCGCTATAAATAATGGTAACAAAAAAAAATTTAGCAACATGGCGGCCACGTACTTCATAGGCCACATAAAAAGGAATCCAGAGAAAATGCTTACCTAGTACAGCATGTAGAGCCCGAAGAATCGGTCGTGTTAAAACACAAATAGAAACCACACAGTAAATCCCTTATCAAAAGGGTTGTATTATATCACAATACTTAAAACGTGCAGTTTCTCGCTATGCTGGCAAACGTTCCCCAGGCGAACAAACTAGAAAAGACCTCTCCAACGTTCCGTCTTCCGTCAATTTGCCTTCGAAATTAAATACTGCGACACAAGTAGTAATGGGCTGAGAACTTGACGAGTGATTCGATACAAGGAATAATTCTAAGAAAATAAACGCCTTAATTTTCGCTTATTATGATGATAAATGACGGCGGAAGCCACGAATAGTGAGGTAAAATTACATTCTTCCAGAAATGCTGGGAAATGCTCTAACAGGAATGATAAACCTTCAAAAATCTAAATCGAGAATGAAAAACGCGCGATACATAGCCCATCTCTATTATTCCGTGACGAAGGTCACAAAAACTACTACCAAAATACGGATCAACAAGTCAAGCGCAGCGTTTTTTGCAGGCTAACAGAATTCTTTTGAAATATAAATCGACTCGCTGGCTGTTTACGATAATATAATGCAAATCAAGCCAAGTTATTTTAATAATAAGATACATCGCTCTAGCTTATCAACTAAAATAAATATTCACAACGGATTAAGAATACAAATATATAGCTAACCTATACTTAAAATATAGCTAATTTCACATTGAGAAAAGAGGCAATTTCAAGCGAATTATTAAATTCAGAATTAATAAACCAATGAGTGCAAAATACAGCATAATTTTTTTCCTAAATGCGGCATATAAATGAAATTTTAAAATTGGCAAAATCGAACTGTTACAAGCTGACCTTAAAGCACCCACTTTGAGAGGGACAACGGTAGAGCTTTTAAAAGAGGTTAAGTATCTTGGCATCGTTCTTGACCAGAAACTAATCTGTAACCCACACCTGCATCGACAGCGCTCTGGGCCTGTCGACGACTCTTTGGTAAATCATGGAGCCTAAAACCCTCCATCATTTGGTGGTCCTATAACATGTAAAGCCTATTATAACCTACGCCTGCTTAGTGCGGTGGGTAAAAGCAAAGGAAATAATAGCACAGCGAAAGCTAACAAGAGTACAAAGGCTTACCTGTCGAGGTATAACAGGGGCTATGAAAACGTGCCCCACAGCAGCTCTGGAAACCCTACTTGACCTACTTCCTCTGCACATATGCATCGAAAAGAAGGCCTGTACCAGTGCGCATAGAGTCACTCAGATACAAAAACTGAAGTCTGGAATCCTGACTTGTCACCTTAAAATTCTGAAGGACATCCAGATAGAGTCGATAACCAAACCAACCGATACAATGGAAACAAAACTCCATTTTGATCACTCCTTTGAAAAGGTAATTGAAAACCGCATTACTACAGGGGAAAGACTAAAACAACTAGAGAGGGGATCACTTGTCTGGTACACAGATGGATCAAAGATGAAAGAAGGAGTGGGATCCGGAGTTTAAAGGTGTCGAATCTCTGCACCTTTAGGAAACACTCCCACCATCTTTCAAGCAGAACTAAATGCTATCAATATAGCCATCTCTGAATGTGCCAAAAAGTCCTAAGAGGCCCAGAGATCTATATCCTATCAGAGGGTCAAGCAGTCTTAAAAGCGCTAGCATCTAGCAGAATTGGCTAGTGTGGGATTGTCGGATGGCTGCAGATCAACTGGTAAACAGAAACCAACTCACTCTAATATGGGTACCAGGACATGTGAGTATGGAAGGCAACGAAACCGCTGACCAGCTCGCACGGAATGGTGCACAGACTGCCTTTTGCGGGCCTGAACCATCTTGTGGCACCACTAGAGAGCACGTAATGAATGAACTCAGAAATTGGGAAAAAAGGCGGAAGGAGACACATTGGGTTAATGCACCTGGGTAGTAGCAGGCCAAAAGACTCATCTCTCACTCGCCTAACTACACAAAAAACTTCTAAGCTACAAAAAAAATTAGATAAAACTGGTCGTAGACCTTCTCACTGGACATGACCCCTGGAGCTACCACCTCAAGAAAATGGGGAAAACCACTGACGAACAATGCTTATTCTGCCAAACTATGGCTGAAACGTCAGAGCACATACTCTGCGAATGTCAGATACTGACTCGCCGAAGCTTGAGGCATCTCGAAAATGCCCTTGTGACACCTGGAAATCTACAAAAGCTCAACCCTCGAAATATTCTGAGGAATTTTCATGTAACATAGAAGGGTATACACAAAAGATCAATTGTGGCCGATGTGTTGAAGGGCAAAACTTGCCGAGCGACCCCTCTACCACTCTTCCGGTTCTGCCTTCGAAGGGAGAACACGTTGAAAACGGATTAAGAATTCGGCACCGGATGGTGGAAGTTTTTTGCTTACAAAACCTGTTTAACCTTTGGGGGGAGTCTGGAAAGTCGTGCCGGCTAGAAGATGTAGAGGGTGGGTCGCGTAGTGGAGGGTCGATTCCTACTAGGACTTTGGTTTGATCTTTGTACGTGGTAGCGTGGCCTGATGGCGATGGCGGTCGGGATTATTTCATGTGGGGATCGGGGTCTCTGATGACAGAAAGTGGTTATACCTACAGTGTGTGAATCATCCTTACATTAAGAACTCAGCCGTGCAGTGCAATAAATCATATTTGTCTTTGTAAAGTTTAAAGTTTTTTGGTAAAGTCGGGAATCGCCAGGGGCATATGCCCGCCATACTGGAAGTTCCTTCAAATAGGCCCCTCACACTGGAATAACGTGTACCTTATGCAAGAAAGGTCGCCTTGCCTCTAATTAAGCCCCGGCCGAGGGGTGCGCTGGCGAAATTGCCCTTTGTGGAGCAGAAGCCATACCTATGGCCTTTCTAAGACAATAGGACATAGAAAGAAAGAAGACCCCTCAACCATACCATATCAACACCTAGTACCGTGAATACCACCATATAATTAATTTTATATTAGTTGTGATTGAGTTGAGGTCAGATTCTTTTTTCTAAGTTCTATGGAAACAAACCATCTTGCGGTAATAAACCGATTTTCTATTCACCTAAGAGGAAGTTTAATAAGTATAATCATTGTTCGAATTAATTGGGCTCAATAATTGAATCATTTTGATTTATTTTTGAAGTGATTTAGCTTCTGTTTTTTTTTGTCTGTATTTTTCTATTGGTAAAGATAAAAAAAAATTAAAACGCTCTTGGATGAGCGTGGCAAAACTGATCCAAACTACTTCATTTGGAGCTTTAGTTTCACCGACCGACGTTCTCTCAATTATTACGATAAGAATAACTCGGACTTTCTACTGATGATATTTCTAACTAACAGTAAATCTGGTATCAAAAGATATATGCGTTTGAAACAGAACGACAAAGGCAACCAATTATATGGTATCACTCCTTTCATTCTTTCTCTTTGACGTGCAGTACCATGTCCTAGCAATTTTATTGTTGTTGGTTTTATATCAAGAATTATGTATGGAGCAAGTTGTACTTCCTTATGGTTTTAATTTTAACTCGACTATTCGCTATATGCATGATCCGTTGAGTGACATCTGGTGTCAGCAATCGGCAAACCCAGTTGTATTTTTGTACATTACCAAATACGATAAGGGGTCACCTTGGCTTGCTTAAGCGCCGAAAAAGTCATGAGGGTCGAAAAAACTGAGACGACAGTTGGATGGGGAATTTCTTTGGAAAAACTCTTTAAATGCTTAAATGTAGGGAAAATGTAAAAAACATCGATATCTAGGACAAAAAATGAAGGTTTTAATTTTTTTCTCTAGAAAAGCTGACTTACTTGACCAGAATATACGCAATCTACGCCATATACCTAGTGTATTAGAATATACTTTGGAAATAATGATGCCGTTTATACAGGATGAGCTAGATGAATTCAAACTTTTCATCATATCAAGTTTTGACACGACACCACTTGCTATTTTATTACTAGAAAAACGAATAAACAAGATAATATGTGTAAACTATCATCAAAATTAAAATAAAAAGGCGTGGAAACATTCAAGGAATTCTACCCAGTATAAAGTCTTGTTACGATAAACGCGGTTTTAGATTCCATGTTGGAAGTTGTCGCTTCAAAATTGCGCCAAAGTTGTCCTTGATTATTCAAAAAGATGATTTAAATATGCTGTGGTGATTATCGTCTGCAATGACAAAAGACTTTATTTGTAAAGTGCACGCGTGACAGTGAAAGAAGCGGAAACAGAGGATGTAAGGTAGAAAGGGCATTATATGTAATTATGCACGTGTCTGTATGATTCAATGCAGGATGGAGACGGCTTCTTTCGACTTCCTTCAAATAATTCATCGAAACACACGTTCGGCTGTGTTCTTTCACATCCAAAATACACAAATCCCATAATAAACGGACTGCAGACGCAATCCTAAACGGAAATCTTATTAGCGTCGGTCATAACATAAATTAAAAAGGTTTTAAAACGTTCCACAGAACATGAACAAATATTTTGTAATATATGGAAACTATTAGGGTTTCTGGATCGATTGAGTTATATAGATACAGGGTTACTATTTAATAAAACGTTGTGCTTAGGAGCACACGCCACTTCAGCAATGCGAGGTTAATATTATGAAAACAAGTATTGCTTTGTGTTCTGTATTTTGAAATTACTTAAACCGCTACTACTTGCTTGAGAAATGTCCAAATTCTCTGATCCTGCCCCAGTTTCCCATCTTCAAATCATTTTAAATGAGATTCCAGGCAAAAAAACCTACTTACTTACCACAAAAACTATAGACATCGATATGCTAAAAGTAATACTTTGCCTCAAAATCTGCTATAAATTTCATCAGAAATTACTTCTAACCTCTAAAAAATTTCCAAGTTTTCCGATCCTGACCATTTTCCGGCTTCAAATCGTTTAGTGAGATTTCAGGCAATAAATGTATAAATCCAGACTTATTCCTTCATAACAGATGCACCTGGCAGTCTTAGGATCCATAGAATTCTGTCTAGATAACCGGTTAAGGTGTTAGGATCGCTAAAACGTCCTGACGGAACTTTTACGGAATTTGGCATAGATACGTTAGAGATTCTGGCTAAGACTCATTTCCCAGGATGTCGAATTTTGCATAATGATGAATCGGAACCTTTTTGGGACCGATCAAATCGGCAAAAACGGGCGACTGGATTATTCCCAAGAACATCATTAATGTATCAACAGTTAAAAGTGCTATTCTATCGTTTCAGCCTTTTAAATCACCTGGTGAGGACGGGATACTTCCAGCATTTCTGCAAAACGGTCTGGATGTATTAACACCATTCTTAATTAAACTTTTTGGAGCCAGCCTAGTGAGTAATTATACCTAGCAGCTGGACTAAAATCAGAGTGGTGTACATCCCGAAGATGGGACGTAGAGAATCAACACCTAACTCATGTAGACCAATAAGTCTGACCTCCTTTCTGTTGAAATGCATGGAAAAGATCCTGGACGTGCACATTAGAACGGGGACACTTCGTGAGTATCCACTAAATGCTCACCAATATGCGTATCTAATCGGCAAATCTACAGAACTAGCACTTAACAACCTTGTCGGGAACATAGCAAAGGCGTTAGACAACAGGAGTATCCCGGTGGGTGTATTCTTTGCTATTGAAGGAGCATTCAATAATGCATTACCAAACTCCTTATACACAGCATTAGCTGAAAGAGGGATTGAGCCACAGTTAAGGCACTGGATCCGTAGTATGTTAAACTGCCGAGTTGCCATAACAACCCTACAGGGGAGGGCTGCAGATTCAGGGCTGTTAGGGGTAATGTTTTGTCGCCCCTTCTGTGATCTCTCTTAATGGATGGTCTGCTAGCGGTCCTCTCGCTGTGGGATATGGAGGTGCAGACATACGCGGATAATCTAGTAATAGTTATAAGAAGCAACTAGCCAAGAACTATCTCAGAGGATCTTCGAGAGGTGCTAACCGTGGTGAGCCCGCATAAAACAGTTATAGTACCGTTCACAAGGAAGAAAAGGCTGGAAAATTTAAGACCACATTCACTCAAAGGATAAATACCCCATTTGCTAATACAGCGAAGTATCTGGGAATTACCCTAGATAAAACACTTAGCTGCAATGCGCATCTGGATAAAATTGCTGCAAAAGTGAGACTGTCATTATGGACTTGCAGACGCATATGTGGCAAAACATGGGGTATACATCCCAAACAAATGCACTGGCTATATATTGCGGTCATAAGACCAATGGTAACATATGGAGCAGTAGCTTCGTACTATAAGAGCCTACAGAGCACTGCAAGAATCAGATCGTCCACCTTACAAAGACAAGCGTGTCTGGCAATTAGTGCCGCCTTCGGCACTACACCCACGACAGCGCTTGAGTATCTACTAAATCTGCCACCTCTCCAAATAGTATTGGTGAGGGAGGCCAGATGGGCTACGTATAGATTGACACAGGCGGAGATCAACAATCCGCAGGCGATCGTAATGGTGCCCAACAAGCTGAAAAACGCTAATGAGCGGGACAGTGTGTTGGGTCTACCATCAGATGTTTTACCTACTAAAACTAACTATTGCCATGCCTATGACGTCCTCCTACCAGAGAGGAACGAATGTGCAAAAGGCTCCGAACATCTGAGAACAACAGAAAATAGTTGGTTCACTGACGGCTCCAAGACCAATGATGGTACAGGAGCCGCTGTATGGAATAAAAATAGTAAGGTTGAGCTTAAGTGTTCCCTAGGCAAACATGCAACCATTTTTCAGGCTGAAGTTAAAGCGATTGATATGACTGCACAGTGGCTCATCGATAGAAAATGTAAAAGCAAGTCAATCAAAATATTATGGGACAGTCAAGCGGCTTTAATAGCTCTTGAATCTAGTCGTTGTTCATCCAAGGCAGTATGGAACTACCAGGAACTACTCACCAAACTAGGTAGAGAAAATAAACTTACACTGATCTGGATACCTGGACATACAGGATATGAAGGCAACGAAAGAGCTAATGCTCTTGCAAAACAAGCGGCAAGCTTGCAAGACAGCTTTCATAGGACCAGAACCAGTGCTAGGAATAGCTTATAACGCAGCTAAAGAAGCCCTCTCCAGATGGACAGAACAGTAGTTATTTTAACAAATGGAGAACGTTACCGGGCCTGACTCATTCAAAAATGGCAGTAAATCTGCCATCAGGAGTGAGAACTAAACAGCTTCTTCAACTTGGCCGACAACAGGTGCAGGTTGTAGTACACTGGCCATTGTCGACTAAGCAGCCACATGAACAAGATAGGGCTTTTCGAAGAAACGGAATGCCGCTTGTGCTTTGAGGGCGAAGAAACAATGGAGCATGTTTTATGCTTCTGTCCGGCAATGGAAATAGTGCTTCGGTCTCGCCGAGACGAGACGAGACTATTGAGGTCTCGGTCTCGCAAGGTCTCGATTCTTTGAGTCTCGTCCCGGTCTCGCCGAGACTAGACATTTTCTGGTCTCGGTCTTGGTCTCGGTCTCGCCGAGAGTCTCGTGCACTTCAAAAAAAAAATTATTTTTTTTAAACCCCTTCCGTTCTTGAATAATAATTAGATTTTTTCACAGTGTCGATTTTTTAAGCAAAATTAATTTAAACAACAAAGTCACAAAAAAATCTTAATAGAGGTAATAAAATTGGTAGGGAGGTTGGTAAGTAAAAAATATATCAGTAGAGTAGAGTAGTCACTGTAGTCAGAATAGTCTACTCTACATAATATTTTATATTATCGAAAGTAAACCTAAGAACCCTTTCATGACGCGCATTCCTGAGCAAAAAATATAAATGATTGTAAATAAACCTGGCAGAGAGCAGAAGGATTATTATTGGCTATTGGCTGCAAGTGAAGGATTCTGTTTGAAAGGATTAAGTTTACTTTTAACATACCTATGTAAGTAAACTACATTTTTATAAGAAAAAATACTGCATAGTAATGCTTCTCTGGCTAGTCTATAGTTTTTAGGTAAATCCCCGGCGGGTGGGTGAATTTGAAATTATTATAAAGTATATATAAAGACCTGTTTTGATTTTCTTTGTGTTACTCAGGCAACTAGTAAATTTTACTTTAGATACGTACAGGGTTATTAGTTATATTTTCACTGCCCATCTAGCTATTTTATTTTAAACTTTAGAAAAATATATTAAATACAAATAATGTAACTAGTTGGATGTAGTTTCTTTTAAAATTGACATTTCATATACCGAGTGTCCCATAACTAAGTAATAAACTGAAAATACATTTTTTAAAATGAAACACCCTATGTGTTATTCGAATTTTGGATTCCTCCAAAAATTCTAGGCATGTTTCATATACCATATCCTATACCTTCAACTATTCTTGAATTATTTTGATTTGAATAAAAAAAATATTTTTCTAAGCGTCATATATCGATACCAATAATTGTCGGATGATTTTTTGCTTAGCAAGACATGAAAATTGAAAGGAAATTGAAACTTCTGTTACTAATAGCTAAAGTATGTACCAGGGGACACCCTGGTACATACTTTCCTAGATTTTTTTTGATTTGAGGTACACCTACTTATTTTATTTTTTTGTTTTGTACGTTAACCTATAATTTAGACCTGTTTCAATATTTTTTTTTGTGTTACTCATAAATATAGGTAGGCAACTAGTAAATTGTAGGTACTTTAGATACGTGCATACTTTCCTAGATTTCTTTGATTTTCGTTTACTTAAATGTTTTTTATTTTTTGTACGTTACCTATAATTTAAAAAAAAACCATTATCTTCGTACTATCCTATTTATAAATTATTTTTATTTCAACACTCGAGACTCGAGACTATCGAGACTGACGTGACGAGACTCTCGGTCTCGAACCCAGAAGTCTCGGTCTCGGTCTCGAGATATAATTCCTAGTCTCGTCTCGGTATCGGTCTCGAATTTCGAGACGAGACGAGACGAGACCGAGACTAGTCTCGTCGAGACCGAAGCACTAAATGGAAAGAACCAGACAAACGGTGTTTGGAAATTCTCAAATTACACTTGCAGATTTGAAAACTATCCACACCAGAAAGCTATTGGATTTCATGAAGAGGATCGGGCCTCTGGCCTAGTGGAAACTACAGATGTGAACCATAATAGACCATGGGTCGCAGTGGAGGGCCCCATTTGGGCCCACTCACGCGTACAATTACAATATTCCTTCAAATTTTCCATAATACATAAATGCTACTCAGACTTGTAAAATTGTCGAAATATTGAAAACTTTGAAAAGTTTTTGCGATCTTCTGCATGCTTCAATTTAACCTCGATATCTCCATATTTCCAGATCTAGCACTTAAAATTGTCGTAACACTTTTTTGGAGTAGAGATCATGAAGTTTACGAAGCTGAAATTGATCGGAAATAGCTATGCGTTGGCTGTCCCATTTAAAGTAAATTTTTCAAATGGAAAATCAAAAAATCACCACTTCAACATTTTCAATCCGATCGATGCGATTTTTTGATTTGTTCTGCTCCTTGATATACGAAAGCTTAATTGCTCCAGATTATTCGGTTTTTCAGTAATAGTGGTGACGTGTCGTGTCAAAACGCGATATGGTAAAAAGTTTAAATTCAACTAGCTCACTCTGTACAAAAGGCATCATCATTTCCAAAGTGTCTTCTAATATGGTTTTTGGTGTAGATTCCCGTCAAGTAATCGGCTTTTGTCAAAAAAATATTTTTCAAAAAAAAAAACTATTTTTTTACAATTTCAAACCATAGAAGCTTTTAAAGACTTTTTCTTCTAGACATTTCCTATCGAACCGTCGCGTCGCGTCGTCTCAGTTTTTCTCTAAGAGAATTTGTCGGCGCAAGAATGACTCAGAAAAATATACATGCTCCAAAAAAAAAATACTCACCAATTTCAGTAGTGTACGGAAGGCCGTACGTGCCCAGAAAATTTCTTAAAAATTGCTTATTTTTTTCGACAGCTATCGTGTATCAAAGCAAAATTTTTAAATATCAGAGCTTTGAGTAGTAATCTTGTAACAGTCACAAAATGACAGTATACTTAGTTACCAATTAAAGTTAAATGTCATCTACCATTTAACTACTAAAATTTGAATTCACTTTTTTGTTATTGAATTAATTAATTTTCATTCGCTATTATGTCAAGAATCGAGTAGATTCTTGGTGATGGGGATTTGTTTAAATATCGATTAAATTTAATGCATTACATAGTATGGTAATACTTTCCCCTCCAATTAATTACGGTTAAAATCCAGTAGTTAACATTCCCATCTCCTTGTAGCGATTTGAGAATATACCTTTAAAATGATCACATATGCGGTTGCCTTAAATAAAAGTAAATATTTAATATTAAATGAGTTTCAGGCGCTTGAACTCTAATTTTGTTTCGAAAACATACATGCCAATAATGTTAACTTAGCCTAAGGTTTGTATTTAAATGGTCTCACAATTTCTTAATTTTATAAAATCCATACCTTGTATTATGGGTGTAGTGAATTCTAATTTTAATGAATTCGATATTCATTTCTTGAGACAAGTGGACTTTACTGATTAAATCCCTTGCTTTACTTTGTTTATATTAGCTTCTGGGAATGTTTTCGACGGTGATTTGATACTTCAAATCCAAACTTTCTCCATTTGGTTTTCTTGAACTTTTACTTTCCTAGAAGAAAAGGGGTTTTAAAGTGTAAAGGGGATTAACATATTCATGCAAAATGACATGGATAGGTTAATCCCCTTTATACTTTAAAACGACGATCAACCTTATCTTATTTTGTAATTTGTATTTAATGTTAAAAAATAATTGCGGGCATCTACCATCATAAACGGCGGTATTATTTCGGTTTTAGTTGATTTTCGTTAATGTATCATTAATTTTTTAATTGATTTCTTTTGTGACCATCAACATCTTGATTTGACATTTTGCATTGGGCCAGCTCGAATGACTCGTTCCAAACTACGGTGTTATTGAAGCGAAATTAATAAATATTTGTTTCTGGGTCCATTTGTTGATTAATTTAGGGATCACCAGCATGGTCTGAAATATTTCTATTGATGTCTAGGTGCAATAAAGTGGAGTTGGCAAAATTACAAAATGTTATTTTGACATTTGAGAATTTATGGTTTCGGATGTCGTTAGTTAGCAAACATGTTTTAGTGAAATATGAAATAGTAGGAGAACTAATCAAGTACCTACTCTCTATGTGGCAAGGGCATTTATTTAAATTGGGTAGGACTTGTCTGGTCAAGGTTTTGGGTGATTGTTTCAAATATTAACAAGCCTTGTTTATGTATAACATGTAGCACGTAGCTCGTAGTGAATTGGCTAGTTTAAACTTTGGAAAATAACATCAATATATAAGTAATGTATGTTCGACCGCAATCTTAATCATTTTTTACATGTAAATCTCCATAAGAAAATCTAAGGTCCATCCTGGTAATTTTTGTTCCCAAGTCGCCGACTTGAGCCATAGCTTATTTCTCAACCATCCTCGAAATCTCGGCCATCAATCATCGGAACCTCTCGGCCATCCGCGGAAATACCTAAATTAATAAAAAGTTTTGGAATCTTGCGGGGTTCGAACCCGCGAACTTTCGGCACGCGGGGCCATCACGCTACCGCTGGACCATCTAAGCCATAGAGAATTACCTTTTAAAAAGTGTATAATTTATGACGCATTCGGAGAAATGTTTATTCAATAGAAATGTGTTACTAGGACATTTGCATAGCCGGGGCCAATGAAATATATATTACAAGGGAACTATAATTTTAGGATATACAAAGACCAGTAGGGCTTGGGTATTTTTAAATATATTTTAACTAGGAAAAATAAATAATGTATGTTATATCGCTATGAAATTTTTGACAACCGCGCCAAATATTAAGTACTTTATGGATGAGGGAGAATGAAATATAGACATCATATAGAGCTAGGTATATAAAATGTCCTTAGTAATTTTGCCAAAATTAGGCAGTTAGATTTCAAAAAAATATAAAAATAAAGAGAGAAAGTATTAACTATCTCAATTATATTACACTCGTATCTAAGAGCTTTTTCGATTCAAATATGGTTGAGAAATAAGCTATAGCTCAAGTCGGCGACTTGGGAACAAACATTACCAGGATGGACCATAGATTTTCTGATGGAGATTTACATGTAAAAATAATCGAAATTGCGGTCGAACATACATTGCTTATCTACTTTTGTCCATCAGGTAAATGTAGAAGAGTCCTCCGTCTAATCGGAGTCCATTGTGTCCGATCGTTACGTTTCCTTCTGGGAGTTGCCTGAAGAGCTGCTCATGAGTCCCAGTTTATCAGTTTTCAGATCGAATCGTGAAGTCAGATAAGCAAATTTATTTTTTAAGTGTAAACATCTTAGGCGGCGGTATGAGGGTAAATCTCGACAAATGAGACGGATATGTGGGGACGGAATGTGTAAACCGATGTGATATTATAACCCGTGCGCCTTGAGGAGCAAGCATATCCAGGACGGCTGCGATTGCAACGACTCAAATGGCGCTTCTAAAAAGCTAGCCGCTGGGGCGGTATTAGATTTTCATTGTATTATATTCGCAGTGTATTTGGATCCATAGCACAGCTTATTTCTAATAGACGTTTGAATTTAAAATTTTCGCTTCAAAATCCACGACAAATTCGTCCGAAGCAACGGCTATCGTCCTAAAAACTCTGGGAATTTCGGATTTTTATACAATTCTGCCATTTAAAATCGTTTTAAACGGATTTTAGACGATAAAAGAGCATATTTTACATTAAACGAACTGTCAAAAGTATTATTCAGATGTCCAGGCGTTTAAAACAATATTGAGTCATGACCCTGTTTTAAAATTTGCAAAACTTGGTTATTGACTTTCCCAAATCAAATGATGCCGCCCCAAGATGACTAGCTGGTATTGAATAAGCTGTGTCCATAGGTTGATGTTATTCCTGGTGGCATTAGATTGTCGTGTCGAATTTGTGCAATGAATTAATCCACTCCGATTGAAGCTGCCAGTAAGTATTATTAAAGAATCCTAACTAATAAATATTATAAATACGAATGTGTTTGTTTGTTTCTTACGCTTTCACGCATAAAATACTCATCCGATCATCATGAAATTTTGTACAGATATTTTCAAGAGTATAGTAAAGGACATAGGTTACTTTTAGCTTTTACCCGCGGCTTAGCTCGCGTTGATTATTACGGTTAGTTTTAATCCCATTTTTATTTTCTTGAGGTTATATTTGTAAAACTTTTCTTGATTTTGGGCATGCCTTGGGTTAGTTTTGGTTAGGTCTTGTTCTAATCCTGTAGTGAGCGAAGCGAGCGGAGAGCTATTCGTGAAGTGTGGCACGCTGCCTAGGGTGGCATTAGATTTTCATGTCGATGATGTCTCGAGTACTAAGTACTAGCAGACAATTTTTTAAAAATATATTTCAATTGCTGGGTAATTTATACCTCCGTATTATCAACATCTAAACCTTTTCTTTCTTTGCATATAAGACGCTCAACTAAGTAAGATACATTTGATAAATAAATTTATTCTTTTTTATATATATTTCAATTGCTGTTTAATTTTTACCTCCAACATCTAAAACTTTTTTTACTTTGCATATTTAATTGTAAGTAAGTAAGTAAGTAAGGTGCATTTGTGAGCTGCACGCTTACTTTTTCTTGCCATTCTTTATTTAATACAATAACGTTATTTTAATTTAACTTTAAGTTAGTTGTTAATAATATAAAATATCTCCTTGAATTGCATTTTTGATCATACTATTTTCGATTTTACGTGTGTTTTTAACGTGTTGAAATCACAATATTACTAGTTGATATTACGTCCTAGAGGGCTCAAGAAGTGTAAGCAGAACATGATCATGTTTTGGTAAATTAGCAACCTAATACCTAACGTTTATTTTCACTGGCTTTACTTGTTTTATAACAGGTGTTTATCAGTAATTGAATACCGCATATTTTACTTGTTTTATCACTGATACTTATTGGTAAAATTATGTGTTGTCTATCTGAGCTGATGCAGGACCGATAAATTATTTTGCGTACAGCAATTGGTTAACGTTGTTTTCTATTAACTGTCATAACAGTTCTTTTGTTTTGCATAATTATAGCTGAAGGTTTCTTAATTGAGTTAGTCATTTAAATTTACTCAGTTTCAATAATAATTATTCTATCTCAGGCAGAGACAAGAGGAGAGACTAGTCACTGGCCCAGTAAATTTGTCCATTGTTCTTTATCGCTTTTTGTTTCACGTAACTCCCTATACTTATTTCCTTGTCACTCATCTAGAGAAATGAACGTAGGTGATGCGGCCGTCGCTTTCCCCGTGTACGGTTTCTGTATATACATTTTGATGTTCTTTTTTTACTCACTTGAATCAATGGCATTTTTGTAATGACCGTTTTGTTTGATTACGTTTTTTTTTTGTGATTTATTGTGCGATTCTCATAGTTTCCCACCTTAAATTATTGGCTTTAGAGTGTATATTATTTATTATTATGATAATTTGTTGCAAGCATGTTCAGTCTGCTTGCTCGATTAAAAGCAACGTCTTTGCCCTTATAGGTATTTGCATTTGTCATCCAGTTGAAGTTATGCCACTTTCGATTCTTTTTGCTTTTATTTGAGAAAGATTACTCAGAAATAATAATCGAAATTAGTATTAGTGCAATTTAATTAAATCTGTATCCAATCCACTCAATCAACAATTTAAATGCTTTACAACTAATAATAATGATAAATATTATGTTTATATTAAATTTAATAAATGGGAAGGAAAAATCATCGGAAAAATTTTTGGACATTCAGATTTACGATGTTGCTTCTTTTAGTGCTATTGATTCGTATTGTCTGTAAGAAAAATATACATCAACATTAAATAAATGAAATTTTGATTATATGCGAGTATTTATTTAGTTGAACCTGCGAATTTTCAAAAAATGGTTAATTAGAATTTGGCAGGCAAACGAGGGCACCCGTCTCGTGCGCCATCTGCGTTCATTTCCCTTGGAGAGAGACAAAGAAGGCATGTCAGCTTTCTCTCTCTCGGATGATTTTTGTTGTTGTTGTTGCTCGCCTCTTTGTTGTCTCTATCTCAGATCTTATTTCAAGTGAAGTAAATTATTTCAAGAAATTTAAAAAGTAATTTAATTGTTCACCATCACTTTCCTAAACATACGGCTGCAGTCAAGCTCACACAGAGTACCGTGGGTACTATAGGATAATTTTTTTGATTTTCAGTTAACTGGAAGGCAAATTATGTACCAACTAAAACTAACCATCTTATGGAAATAATCGAGCATTATTATCTTTTAATACTAGGATCTCAAAAAGAAAGTAATTAGTAAGGATGGTTTATTTTGACTTAATTGAGCTCAATATTTACGTAGTTTTGTTTTTTTTTGTTTTGAATTGATTTAATTTTTGGTTTTAGTATTTATAATGTTTTTGTTGCGAAGCCTTAACCAAAATGATTTCCAAATTACAACTTATGGTTTTTCTGACTTGTGCCGTCTATAAGTTGCTTGTACGTTCGACCAGAAAATTGAAACACACACTGCAAAAGATCCATATATTTTCAGCAGTACGCGTTTTTATCATGATGGGACGAACTCACTTTATTGTTTCAATTACATACTTAATTGCTTATTATTATTATCTTTAAAAGGTTTTTGCATTGTACTGAAAGCTATGTGTATGGATATGTATATTCAGTAAACCAAACAGAAAAGCCTGAAATATGTTGACACTGGTAGTGTTCTCATACAAAAAGCGGTTCATTAGGTCAAATATTCAAATAAAGAAAGCTGTTGATCCAATATTGTTTTACTGAATTTCAAGGTTTTGTGTTCAAATCGTTGGTACAGGGTGGTGTCTACATAAAAATATATATTATATTTTATATGGAAACGTACAACGTCCATTCACTCATATTGCATACCTATGGCTCTACATCAAGTTGTTTTATACTCACCTACTCCTACATGGACTATACTTAGTTGATATAAATCATCATGCAATTTCAACTATTGTTTTACAATATATAATAGAAAATATTTTTTTTTTACTAAAAGTTTACCCCAGAACCAATTTGCTCGTTTGTTTCTTGCTCGTAGAGTACTTTTATTCTGGTTTCTAGGTTCTGCTTTATTTCTTCGTCACATGTTTGAGGTTCTTTTTAAAAAAATAACGTTTGTACGGGTGTGAATCATGTAACGTTTTCAACCAATAATTTGATTGCTATTCATAAGTCAAGTAACCCGTAATGGACCCTTACATAATATGCCACTTGAAGCTGGGGCATAATAAGTAAACTATTATCAGATAATATATAAACAAAAAAATCGAAATAAAGACAAAAACCCGATGCTAATACTATTAAATCTTAAAGACAAACGACGATTGAAGTTGTCGGCAACAACCAACATGGCAACAAAAACCAAATGAAACAATGTTAAAAAAAATTACCAGCAAAGTAATATAATAGAAATAAATATGTAGAAAGAAAAGTTAAAAAAGTGCCGTAAAACTTGAACTAAAAACGCAGCAGAAGCATATTACTCAAAAAATTTGTCTAAAACTTCTTACTAGAATTTAATTTATCTAATATATTTTTTTT
>MU188342.1:0-54261 GCA_016904865.1 Pissodes strobi
TTTTGGTACCAGAAATATTTTTGGTCTTTTATCTACAGTTTCTTCGCTGCATGTTATAGGAAATTCCTAAAAACAAAAAAGTTTTTCGATTGGTGAATATTTGCCTGCATAATTTCTGAACTGCAAAAGTTATCGATGTTTTAAGCATATTTAGAATAGAAAATATCAACCATTTTATACTTCGACAGAAGCGCCAAACTGTGCACTTTACAATAGTAAAAAAAATATTTTGATAGCTCAACTAGGTACGAAGATATTGGAGTGAATATGTAAAAGAACGCAACTCGATTTTATCCATTATTTGCTCAATTACACCTACAGTTGTGACGTCACTGGCATAGCGGGGATGAGTGTCAGGGCTAGATCTATCGGTAGGCTACGATGGAGCCCCTGTATGGTCTTCTGTGGCGAGTACGCACAAAAAGGCACTGCAGGTTATGCAGAACCGGTACCTAAGAGCGGCCTTCTCGGCAAGCCGATATACTAGAGTCATGGACTTGCATTCATGGTCGAATCTTGACACGGTCGAGGAGTATATCAACAAGGTTTCCTGCAAGTTCTATGACTCTGGTATACGCGGTTCGCCACTAACGGCAAACATAGCCAATGTGCGCTACGACCCGCAGAATAAACCTAAGCATGGGCCCATACACAGGGCAACATCTCTGTTTTACCAGAACCCAAGGCCGCCTGAACAATAATAAACGCACATAGCGAGTATAAGATCAGAACAAAAGACAGGACACAGACATACTGACTGGCTGTCCTGCGCGCTCCGCTGGAAAGCGATCTTGGCGAAGCTCGCTTAATCTTTGCTCCTTGATTGAATGGGCAATGCCCAATACGCAATTTCCAGCTACACATCCCTCATAATAGGGCATCTTGATGCCCCTTACGTGAAAGCCAAAGAAACGTGAAAGAGGTTTTTTCAAATTGTGTTTTTCCTCTGTTCTAACCGTCACACATTTAGCACTCAAAACAAGCCTGCATTACATCAGCCTTTCGGTAATACACATTGAACCAGGCTTAAAGGGTAGGTAACCCGGGGAAGCAAATTGCAGTGGTATAAACGGCACATAGATAGGTTTATAGGTAGGTTAGCTAGCCCTAGGCGTGTCAGCGATGCGCCCCTACAAATCACGTCTGACTAGATGTGAAAGGCGGCGCTAGCTGCGTGTAAACGCGACTTATAATTACCTTAGGAAGCCACCAAAACTGTAACTTTATGAAATAAATGATGTTGTTGTTGTTGTTGTTGGTACGGCTACGTAGACGAGAAGGACTGAGTTAACTCTTCTATCCACCACCACTATGTCAGGTGTCAGGCCTGTTATTCGTCACCAGTCTATCGGTGATAATGGACCTATCGTAGTAGAGTCTAAAATTGTCATTTTCGAGAACCTTCTGTGGCTGGTACTTATAGTACGGTGTGTAGGTGTTGAGAAGACCGTGCTTATTGACCAGTTTCTGGTGAACGATATTGCCCACTTGATTGTGTCGATGCAGATAGTCAGTATTAGCTAACACGGTACAACCAGCGTATGTTGAATAGTCTCTGATGATTCTTGACACTTCCTGCATTTGTCGGATCGGGTGTTGTGGTCCTTGATGATAAACTTCTTGTAGTTATTAGTACTGATAACCTGAGTCTTGGATAGCGATCATGAAGCCTTCAATTTCTGGGAAAAGGGTACCGCTAGTAAGCCATTTATTTGATGCTTCCTTGTAAATATGAGGCTGATTGAGGTCGTAATGATGTCATCGTGCAATGCCTTTTGTGACCATTGTTCGAACTTCTCAGTATCTGAAACTCCATTGAAATCTGCTTCAGGCGAGGCGAGGTTCAGAGGTGAGTAATCCTTATCGGTCTTGGATATAACTCGATGTAGACCCGGTGTTTCGGCTTTCCTGTAAAAGAATTCACGCAATTTTGTCACCTGCCGAGAGTGTAAGTTGGTAAGGTCCATAAGGCCCCTTCCTCCGTCCTTTCGGGGTAGCGTTGTTCTAATAGTGGACGCCTTAGGATGGTGGTTGTTGTTCTTCGTCATCATTGCTCGTGTCAACCCCTGGATACCTTCTAGTTCGGTTTTTGTCCATCTTAGGATTCCAAAAGAGTAAGTCAGAACAGGCGTGGCGTAGGTGTTGATTGCCCGAACTAAGTTGCCTGCGTTTAACTCAGACTTCATAAGTAATTTCACTCTTTTGGTGTATTGCTCCTAGATTCTGCCCTTTGCCTGCTTGTGGTCGAGTAATCTAGCCTGTTGAAATCCGAGGTATTTGTACGTTTCTCCTTGTTCCATTGTCTGTATGATCTCTCCATTTGGTAGTTGCACGTCTCCATCTATAACAATTCCCTTCTCAATGTGAAGCGTTTTCCATTTAGACAACCCAAACTCCATACAAATATCTTTGGAGAGATGGTTGATTTGACGCTGATTTGCTGCGTATAGCTTGATGTCATCCATGTAGAGAAGATGAGCGATGATGTAATTGGTGTTTCTGTTAGCTTTGATTTTAAAGCCGTATTTCGTCTCATTGAGAATCGTCGATAGGGGGTTCATTGCGAGGCAGAGCCAGAGCGGGCTTAATGAGTCCCCTTGGTATATTCCCCTACAGATGAGTATTTCGTCAGTACTGATAGAGTTTTGACCGATCTGCAGATGTAGGTTTGTTCGCCACCCTTTCATTATTGTTGAAAGGAAGGTTACAATAATTGGGCGAACTTTGTAGATCTGCAAGATCCTGACAAGCCAGGAGTGAGGTACACTGTCAAATGCTTTCCTGTAGTCCACAAAAGCAGTATGTATATTCCGATGGTCTTTCTGTGCTTGTCTAAGGATCACAGAGTCCACAACAAGTTTTTCTTTGCACCCACAGTGATCTCTTCTGCAACCTTTCTGTTCCTCTGCTAAGATGTTATTTTCCTCGGCGTGCCTGTAAATTCTGTTAGTGATACATGCTGTAAATATCTTATATAAAGTGGGGAGGCATGTAATAGGTCTATATTGAGCAGGGGCTCCCGTCTGGGAGCTCTTTGGGAGGATGTGTGACGATCCCAGAGTTAGGGACACTGGGGTGTCGTCTGGGTTGTGCAAGAGATGGGTGAATTGTTTGGCCAATTCTTTGTGCACACTTGAAAATTTCTTATACCAGAAGTTTTGGATGTTGTCGACGCCAGTTGTCTTTTGGACAACTTCACTGAGTTCATTAAGTGTTATTGCATCGAGTTGCATTGGCGCAATATTTAAGCGGTCTTCTTCGAATGTTATCCAGTCGGCGTTTCTCTTGTGGTCTTTGGGTACTGACCACAATGAGGACCAGTCGTTCTGTAAATCCTGTTTAGATGGCAAAGATTGGTTACTGTTGTCAGGTGAAGCTCCTAGTTTCCTATAGAAGATTTTTTGATTGTTATAAAAATTGTTGTTCTGTTGTTTCTTTTTTGTGCACTTGACGTATCTTATTAAACGCTTGGATTTCGCTTTCAAAAGCAGATCTATGTGCTCGCATAAATGTTGTTGATGTTGTGGATGTTGCGTGTGAGTACCTATTTTGTGAAATATTTTTCTAACGTGGTTTTTTAAGCGTTTGGTGGGTTCTGCTCTGCTCCGATACTCTGTAAGTCGTCCAAGCTCACTCTTGATAGTGTCGATGGCACGTTCTAGTCGCCTCTGCCACCAGGGATTTTTTTTGGTTTTACTGGTACGGATGTTTGGTACGTATATTTGTTGGCTGTGTAGGCGGAGTACTGCTAAGCTCCACAATAGATAAGCGAATGAAGACGCTCGAGCGTATTGTAGTCGGTGACGTGACTTTCTAATACAGCATTTACACCTGAAATAATATTATTATTATTAGCATTTAAAGATCCATTACACAAATAGTGCACTATGTTAAAATCGACCTCTCCTATTGGTCGATCCATCTTGTATTACGATATGTCTGCGTGATGCAATCAATTTCTGACATGAGCTCTGATGGTGTAGAGGTTTAGATCGTTTGCTCTCACCTGAAAAACGCGGGTTCGAACCCCGTTGCCTTTTTTTATTATTTTTTAAAGATTATGTTTCTAAACAGCTTTTTTTCTTGATTTTGGGTATGTCTTGGGTTAGATTGGGTTAGCACCTGGTTAGTTTCCTTTTCTTGAGCCCCCGTAGCGAGCGAAGCGAGCGGAGGGTCATGCGAATCGACCAATGGGAAAGGCCGATTTTTATATAGTGCACTATTTGTGTAAAGGATCTTATAATGCTTATTATTATTGTTATGGATTGGCAACAGTAAGCGGCAGAGCCGATGAAACTGTTGCGTTAATTCAAATGCATCACAGTTTCACAGTGCTTTCTTTATCACAATATAACGTCCATCACATGTTATCTCAACATATAGTGAATGAAAATATTGTCCCAATTCATCATATCACGATCGAGTCGATTTTTAAACTGATCAATTATTGTTAAATTTATAATCTCTACACTAATGCCCGGTTTTTGAAGTTCCAGATATCTAGTGTATAAAGTTATGAAGCCAATAATTACTATGGTTACAATTGTATTAACAATCATCATAGGAAATATTTGAAGAATAAAGTTATCCATACTTTCAGAAATTGGGCATAAGACGATTCCAGCTGTACGCCACTCGGTTGGAGATAAAGTTTCGACGAAGTAGTTTGGCGCATCTTTCCTTGCAGAGCTTCTGACTGCGGCCTCTCAGTTGTTGATTTTCGGAAAATTGAAAGATGTCCAGATCACACTGGCAATGACCACTAATTATTTTTAATGCTTCAATCAGATCACCACGGAGCCTTCTTTGGTATAGTGTTGGTAGCCTCAGCCTCTCAAGTCTCTGTTCCTAAGACTAATCACGCAATGATCCAGGGAGTTTAGTCATTTTTCCCTGATCTCTTCCCAGGGCATCATAACATAATATGGACTCCACACACACACACTGAACATATTCTAGTATTGGTCTTATGTAGGACCTATGTAGTTTGAGGATCATTTCGGAAGACAAATTTTGGAAAGCTCTGCTTATGAGGTACATCGAGCTGTTGGCTTTTTTAATAATACTATTAATGTGTGTCTCCCATTTAAGGTTTTCTGTTATAATAATCCCCAAGTCCTTTTGTTCTTCCACCACGCTGACCCCAACAGTCCCAATAAGATAGTGATACTTTGGGTTATTACCTAATGAAATTTAAATTGAAAAATGTACAATAACATCTGTATATAAGCCCCCCAACAAAAACTTCAGCTTTACTCCACCTCAAAACTTTGATAAGCACAGCCACCGCTTTATTTTGGGAGACTTTAACAGCCGAAGCACTTCATGGAGATACTCTGACAGAAACCCCAAAGGACATCGCGTCGAAGACTGGGCTGATGCAATTGGCGTCAAACTAATACACCATACAAAGCTGCCGACATCCTTCCAAAGCAAGATATGGAAGCGAGACACCAACCCAGACCTGTGTTTTGTTAGCTCATCCCTTGAGGCTAGACGCGTAAAAACAGGTTACGACCCACTACCTAGAACACAACATAGACCTGATGGTTTAAATATTTTTGCTGATATTAGGACACAAACCATTCCATTCAAAAGGCGATTTAACTTCCGAAAAGCAAACTGGCCAGACTTCGCAGATACATTGGATAAAGCTCTAGAAAACCTTGAACCCAAACAAAATAACTATGAAACGCTTATCAACAATATAAAAACAGCTTCCAGAAAAACAATCCCCAGAGGATGCAGACAAAACTACATCCCAGGCATGTCTGCTGGGTCAAAGGACCTACTCAAAAAATACAAAGAGCTATATACGAAACAGATCCATTTAGCAACGAAACGGTGGATTGCGGCACACAACTGCTTCAAGAACTTGGCAGAGCCAGACAGGAAAAGGGGATAGAGACCATAGAAAAGCTGGATATGACGCACACCAGCAAGATTGCCTGGAACCTGGTTAAAAAACTAGATTCAGATCCAATAGGTAAGAAAAAAGCTACCAATGTTACAGCGGACCAAGTGGCTCACCAACTGCTAGTCAGTGGGAAAGCTGGCCTCAGACGAAAATGGACCAAGATTGTGAGAAACTCACCATTTTCGATCAAAGAACTCAATGAAACCTTTTACACCCTTAAAAATGGTAAGGCTGCTGGCATTGACGATATATGTACAGAGCAAATCAAACACCTGGGAAACAAAGCTAAAGCATGGCTTCTACAACTTTACAATACATGCTACGCAACAACAACAAATACCCAAATCCTGAAGAAAAGCAAAGATCATTGCCTTGCTGAAACCTGGGAATGATCCGGACCAAGCCAGCAGCTATAGACCCATTTCTCTACTCTGTCACACATTTAAGCTATACGAAAGACTAATTCTCAAGCGAATCGAAAACTTTATCGACAAGAAACTCATTCCACAACAAGGAGGTTTTCGCCCCGGAAGGTCGTGCACGGGCCAGGTCTTGGCTTTGACTGAGCATATTGAAAGAGGATTTGAGGAAAGGCATGAGTTGCATTTGTCGATCTGTCGACAGCCTATGATACGGTCAATCACAAACTATTGCTAGGTAAACTGTACAATACAACCAAAAACTATCGGTTAACAAAGGCAATAGAATCTATCTTGCAGAATTACCAGCAAGTAGCAACAATAATGACCTTTATGAATAATTTGATTTCAAAATAGATATTTTGATATTTTATAGTGTAAGAAATTTATACTTTTAAAAAAGAGTGCATAATCTGTGCTAAAAGTGATTTTATTTTGTTCCAAGGGATGGGACAACTTCCCTTCTCACAAAATAAAATATCACTTTTAGCATTTTTATCATAAATGATTATTTTAGAATTTTTTTTCCAATTTTAACGGAAAAAAGGTTTCGCCCGAGCAGGGACTTGAACCCTGGACCCTTGGATTAAAAGTCCAATGCTCTACCGACTGAGCTACCCGGGCATATCTTAACAAATTTCAAAATTCATAGCAACTGTCCATACTATAGCTTTTTAGGCTAATTTTCAATTTAATTCATATTTTTATCGGACTTCGAATAAGTTAATACATGCATTACATCAATAATTCGTTCATTATCATATTGTAATTAATTATAAAAAAACAAGAGCACGAGGCCCCAGTCACGTAATCATATTATTTAGATCACAAAACTCAGCGGCATTGCCACGTGCGTTCAAAATTCCTGTATTTTAAAACACGTTCTTGAAATAAAGCCCAGCCCAGTGACGTTCTGCTGTCCATTATAATCGATTCCATGCAAATAAATACCTATTTATTATAAAGCAAAAATGCAAAAATCCATGAACCTCCCTAAACATTTATTTTGAAACGATCGGATCGGTAAATTTGGGTACCAGACACAAAAATACAAATCAAACCCAACCTTTTTTAAATTACTACAAACTTATGTTTGCCAGTTACTTACTGTTATTATGATGAGATATTATTACAACAATACCTTCGAATGAAAATAATACAATTTCTGGCAGATACCTTAATACAGCTTCTTATGATATGGCAACACCGCTAATCTCTCTTGTTTACATCGTAGTTTGCCTTGACCATTTTAGGTTATGTATTACGCCCTGATTTGACAGGCAGAGAAGAGAACGTTTGAGTCCCGATTGAATCTTTGTCAAAATTTCCACATTTCCGCCTATTTCTCCTGAAAATAATGGAGAAGAAATTGCAGGACAAATGTGCGGCCGGGTCCTTGTTCTAGAAGGACAATCCTCACGTTACATAAACCGGTCAAATTACCAAAGTGTGGATCAGTGAGTGTGGCAACAACAATACCTCTATAATAGAAAAATGAGGTTCTTTGAAAATTCCACGGTTTTCAACTATAGTTGGGAGCAAGTGGCTCAAGGCTTTTGGAAGAGGTACCCCAATCCGAACAGGTTTGTAAAGTTTTAGCTTTTCTCAAAAGTGTTGCCTTTACTGATGCATTTTAGGTTGTCTTTCAAAATCAACAAACAATTGTGCATATTGCTACTATACATTGTGAATGTAATTCACTTTAGATACACCATATATCCAATATATAAGCTTTGAAATCGTTTACTGGTTGAGCTTTTTCTGTTAACAAAAATAATTGTCATCAAAACAATGACTTGTTTATTTCAAATTTAAATATGTCATGCTTTTCAACGTTATGCATGCAAAAACCAAAAAAATGTTTTATTTTTTGACCTTGAATTATAAATAACCCAGAATCTATATTCTAATAGGCAAATATTTATCTTTAAATAAATAATAAATTTTGTTTTTATTAATACTGAGTTACATTGAGTAAACCAGTGCATTGAGTGGATTTCTATCTTTTTTTGCTGATATTAGCAGGGTAGAAATACATTGAGCAGTCACTGATGTGCATAAACTATAACAAATGGAATTTACTATAACCACCGAACATTGACAATGGAATAGAAGGTTCACTCTAAGCTCCGCCCCCAACTTTTCCCTCCTTGCCCCATCGCGGAACCTTAACCGCTCAGGCCTCATGCCACATTTCATCCCGTCTCATCTAAAGCCTGGCGTTTTGCCTTTATAAGTGCTACATCAAAAGTGATGACTGAGAGTGGACCTTCTAGTCTCGTGTTAATGTCCGGTGCTATAACTAGACATTATAATGCTTTTTGTAAAGTTTTCATTGGCTACATTCAACATTATCATTATTTAGCTTTTAAACCTTGAGACTTTATGTATTAGACGCAAAAGGTATGAGCAGCTTTTTGTTTACAAAGTAATTAATAATATTAATCAAATCAAATGTCTTTACCTTATGGCGTGAAACATGTCAGCATTCTAAATAAAATACAATAACTAATAACTATACAACCATATAAAGTACAGCACACCATAAGTTACAATAAAATTCGTACAAAAATAAAAGAGTACCTAATAAAATTATTATGTACGATTTGACAATCAAATAAGAGCAGTAAATTGCACAATGAAATAATAGTAAAACAGTGTTGCATTTACAGCCCACTAGTACTTTTACATAATTAAATTAAAATAAAATAAAAGATAGATATAAATACAAATATTAAAATAAATACAAATATTAAATATATATACAGCTTGACACAAATAAAGGAGTAGGACCGGATAGTGTTCCTAACAGGGCATTGAAATTTTGTTCGCACTCTCTCTACCTTCCCTTGTACTATATATTTTCTAAATCATTAAACTCTGGAATCTTTCCCAAAATCTGGAAGTTATCTTATGTGTGCCCTATTCACAAATCGGGAAGTAGGAACGATGTTGGCAACTATCGGCCAATCACTATTCTTCCAGCAATACCAAAACTCTTTGAACACTGTATTGAATCAGTACTAACTAAAGTATTTCAACAAGTAATAGTCTGTCACCAGCATGGATTCAGCTCTGGCCGTTCAGTCGATACTAATCTATTCCTTTATACAAACTTCATCAATAAATCCTTCGAAATGGGTGTCGAGACCCACGCAATATACACAGACTTTAGCAAGGCTTTCGATAAGGTAAATCACGCCATCCTACTTTCGAAGCTGTCCAATTATGGAATTTCAGGAATGTCGCTCTCATGGCTGCGTTCTTACCTATCCGACAGAGAACAACAGGTCAAAATTGATGGCTATTTATCTAAGCCCCTCATTGCTTTTGCGGGAGTTCCCCAAGGTTCCCACTTAGGACCACTTTTATTTAACTTGTTTATCAACGACCTGGGTGGTTTGTTGAGCACAAATTATCTACTATTCGCCGACGACATGAAATTGTTTACACGAGTAACATCAGTCCAAGACATGATCTCTTTGCAGAATGATATTGACCAGGTTTTTAATTGGTGTCAATTCAATGACATGTCACTCAACATTGAGAAATGTTGCCTTATAAGATTTAGTAAATCAAAGGCTTTATTCCCCCATCAGTATGCCATAAATAACACTGCATTGAAAGAGGTGTTTATTGTGAAGGATTTGGGTGTGTACTTAGACACTCATTTAACATTCTCAGAGCACTTCGAGAGGTTGACTAGCAGAGCTAACCGTATGTTGGGACTTGTGAAGAGGACATGCCGGGACTTTAAAAACGTGACTGCTATTAATACGTTATATATCTCGTTGGTTAGATCTCTCTTAGAATGTTCTAATATAGTCTGGTCGCCTTATTATCAGGTACATATAAACAGACTGGAAAATATTCAGCTGAAATACCTCAAATTTGCCAGGCACGTGCTTTATGAATCTGGAATCAATTTAACCATCGATCAGGTTAAAGCCTATTTGAACCACTCCACCCTTGCCCGTAGAAGAGAGTATTACGACGTCTGCTTTGCTTTTAAAATATTCAACAATGTTATCAAAAGTCCTGAATGTCTTGACACCTTCTGCGTTCATATCCCAAGCTATCAGATGCGTGCCCATTCTTTTTTGCATATCCCTTACTGCAGAGCCAATTACTTACTACATAGTCCTGTGAATAGAATTTCAGCAAATGTTAATAAACATTACAGCAGGTTAAGCTTTTTTAGTACGTCAGAACAAAGGTTTAAAATTATGGCTAAAAGGGTTATTTTAAGTTAACTTAAGCTTAGTGTAAGATTATGCTTTTTAAATTGTATCTTATAAATGTTGAATGACGTCAATAAACAAATAAATAATAAATAAATAAAATAATAAAAAAATAATAATAAATAATACACAGAGATCATTATCCCATACACAAGAGCCCATCACTGAAGTATTCCTCGATCGAATAGTAGGCCTTAGCAATAAGCAACTGTTTTAGTTTGCTTCTAAATGTTAATAAGGGTTTATATCTTAATGTAAGGGGCAACTTATTGAATATTTTTACTATTGAGAAATGGACATTTTTCTGCAAATAGGAGAAGTTTGTTTTGTTTTCTAAGAGATCATTCTTCTGCCTTGTGTAACATTCACGATTCCTAGTTAAATCCGTAAAAAGATCAGGATTTGTTTTGATAAATGTAGCAGATTCATAAATATAGGTACCAGTCATAGTGAGGTTGCCCAGCTCCCTGCAGCTCTCAGTTTGTTTCGTGTTGAAAATGCTTCTTATACATTTCTTTTGAAGGACTGCTATCCTATTGTTGTCACTACTACCTCCCCAAAAAATTATGCCATACCTTAGTCTTGAATGTACATATGCATGATAAACCTCTATAGCTGACTGTACCAAGGGGTGTTTCACTCACTAAAATTTGTACACCTATTGCATTTCACTGCATTGATTGCATAAATATGATAGGTGACTGCACCGACTGCACTCGGGACTGCATGAGAATGTAAATAAAAAGCAGTGGTGGTAGAGTGTTCCATTTTTGTGCATATCGCTAATATTTCTGATAGTCGGAGAGCTTATAACGCATTTATAGTATTTGATTTAATGGGCAATTTTGCACGGTGGTAGTACTCCAACGATTAAGGATAGATAAATTGGGAACCGAGTTCTAAATATTATCGAATATTATACTCGTATAATCATTACTGTATACAACGAGTAAAAAATATACAGGGTCTCCCATTTAAGAAAACCAAAATTTAGTCTCTACAGGGTGCGCTAATGAAAACTTTACACCTCGGTTTTCCGACTTTAAAATGAAAATTTGGAACGCTCGGAACCGTCGATTTCTGATTCTATGGGAACACTTGTTGTGAATATTTTCAACCTTGTCACTTCAACCGCTAGGGGTGATGAGCTCCTCTAAAATTTTAAATGGAAAAGGGAATCGTCTGATGCAATAGTACATCCATACCACAGTTAATGGGCAGAGCAAGAGAAAATGCATATGCCTTCCGGGGCTCAACCAACTAAATTAACCCAAGCTAACCCAAGGCATGCCTAAAAACAGTTCTAATTTAGCAGAAAAAGTTACTCGTTTTGTTTTTACATTTTACAAATTTCATAAATTATGTCACGTTTGTGTATTTCTATTGGTTTAATTAAGCTCCATACCGGAACTGTGGTGTGGATGTCCTTTCGATCGTCTGATACCTGATTTTAAAAATCCAAAATTCCAGTAGTTGGGTCTTGTTAACATTAACTGTTATATTGTTGGCTACAAACCACTCCTCCAGAGTTTGCATTGCATTATAAACTTCCTCTGTTGCATCCTCATTTTTATTTGTATTGGCGATAATAGTTGTGTCATCTGCAAACTGTACAGTGTGCCACTTTGTTACTTTTGGCAGTTCATTTTTATATAATAAATAGAGCAGCGGTCCGAGGATTGACCCCTATGGTACCCCTTTTTTACCGTTCTTAGGTCCGATTTCTGATCATTACCATTCTCATCTCTCTCTATTACACATTGCTTCCTGTTTTGAAGATAGCTTTCAAGAAGTTTGAGGGCAATTTCTCTGATACCAGATCTCTCAAGCTTGGCCAGCAACAGTTTGTGTTCGACACTATCAAAAGCTTTTGATAGATCAACGAGCATAGCAAGAGGTTGAGTTTTGTTATTTAACATTTTTTGTACTTCGTCCAGAGTTTGATAGATTGCTCGAGTTGTTGATTTTTTTCACCGAAATCCATTTTGGTAGTTTGAAAGGACGCTCTCCCTATCAAAAAAACTCCACCATCCTACTGTTTATTATGTTTTCAAAGATCTGGCTAATGTTGTTTAATAAAGCTATTGGTCTGTAGTTGCTCACATCTCCCTTTTCACCTTTTTTGTCGATTGGTTTGACCTGTGCAACTTTTAATGCTTCTGGGAATATACCACTTGAGAGGGAGAGATTTGCTATGTATGTAAGTATTGGGGCTATAGTTTCTGCTGTGTTTTTAAGCAATACAATGGGTACTTCATCGTGTCCTACCGATTTTTTGTTTTTTAGACTTAGAATGGTTTTATGCTTTTCCTGTGTTTGTTGGCTTTAGGAAAATTGACTTGTTGATTGTCTCTACTTTGCAAAGTGCCATTTCTTGGTTTGAACTGAGATCTGGGCATATATTTAAAAATGTCTCGTTTATGCCATTTAATATTTCCAATTTCGTCCTGTTTTTGTCTCCCAGTTGTTGGAGGATATTGCATTAATTTTTTTGCTTTTTGTTAGTCAAACTTCCTAGCATATTCCAGACTGTCTTACCTCTGTTTGCATTTTCTTCTATTATCTTTTGCTTGTGCATTTTCTTTGCCTTTTGTACAGTCTTTTTATATATGTTCGCATACATCTTGTACTGCTGAGGTGGTACGTTACCTTTTCTCATTTCCTCATATAAGGCTCTCTTAGTATTTGAAGATTTTTTGATTCCCTGTGTTATCCAAGTGCGACTTTTTTTTGATTGGCTTAAAGGTTTTTTTGGAAATACAACCTCCATAAGTCGAGTGTAGATGTTGATAAATTCATTATATGATTTGTTTGCATCTGTGTAACTAAAAATATGGTCAAAACTTGCCTCAGATAGTTCTGCCCTAAGTTGGTGCACCTGAAAAATCCTTTTATTCTGTCTTCCCACCTTTTTGGGCTCGCTGTTGTTAACTTCTATGCTGATCCTTTGCCCCTCATGATCAGACAGAGATGTGTGAACAATCTCTGCATGAGCAGCACCCATTTCCATGAAATTAATAAAAATATTATCAATCAGTGTTTCTGAGTGACTAGTAATACGAGTTGGCAGAAATGTGGTCTGATGAAAGTTATTTGCAAGTAAGAGGTCAGTAAATAGCTTTGCTCTGAATGAGCTTTCTAAAAGATCAATGTTGAAGTCCCCACAGATTATTGTTTTATATTTGGGGTATTTATTTAAAATATAGGTTAAAAGGTTAGAAAGCAAATCAAGAAACCGATAAAACTGATCCAAGCATGCCTGTGGTGGACGGTACATACATACAATCAAGATTTTATGTTGCCTACTGACGATCGAGGAACACTCCATGATACTCTCAACACTCATACTAACAATCACTATCTCTTCTTCATAATCTATCACACAGTTTTCATGTACAAAAATACTGGCACCTCCTTGTTGTCTGGATCTTCTGCAGTATACTGATGTTGTCTTGTAGGATTCAATCTTCATGGCTATCTCTTCATTGTGTTCAAACCAATGCTCGGTGACACAGACCACATCAAGCACTGGACGATGGTCAGCCTTCTCAGTCAGGAACACCTCCAGCTCTGGTACCTTATTCTTTAGACATTGGATATTTTGGTGAAATATTTGCTGTTTTAATTCATCTTTCGATATTCCCTGTGAACAGGGAGTCAACGTAGGTGCAGAAAATGGTTTACAGAGACTCCAGGTCCCCATATTTCTGGCGACATTATTATGTGCTTTGTACTGGTGGGCACTTCAATCTTGAAGCTACTTTTGTACCGGCTCTTCCTTGTTATCATTTTTTCACAGTGACAAGTTTCATTGATTTTGCCCTCCACATACCTCCTGACTTGTTCCTCTGTCGTTTCCACTGCTAGCCCAGATAGGAAGAAAAATGAATTCAGTTTTGCCACACTTAAATTGAACTTAGTGCAACTGTCCTTTACTGGAGATGGGCGAGGCAATTTGGGATATCTCTGTTGTCTTCTTGGCCTTTGCACCTGCCATCCTTGATCATCTTTTTCGGCCTCATTCATTTGTCCTTGACTATATTGTGTTGATACTGGTTGGATTTCAACTACCAAAGCCTCGAATTTCTTTTGACGTTCGGAGTCAAGTCAAAGTCAAAGTCAAAAATGCTTTATTAGTGCAAGATAATGTTCTCATTCACAAAGCAGGTTAAAATAATTAAACAAAGTATTCCATAAAATACAGGAACAAAACAAAAACAATTTTAAAATAATCTAAAAAATAAACTAATTTAAAGAATAAAATAACATTAAATAAACAAATTGACATTAAACAAACATCAATATACATGTTATATACTAAACTAACAATATTAAAAATGCCAAGAAATATAACCTTAGAATACAGACACATAGAGAAAAAACTATAAATAAAATAATATTGAATTTAATATTTATATACGAAGATAAAGTCCCCTAAGCATTTATCTCGACATTCGCCAGCGCAGAGATGTCAGTCAAAGGAGTCGGCATAAAACTCTGCCACAGTGTAGTAGGCCTTACTCACCAATAACCTTTTTAAGTGACTTTTAAATAATCGCAAAACATGCAGAGATTTAATATCTGCCGGGAGATGATTATAGATTTTTTTACTTTCGTAAATTAATGATTTTTTGGTAAGGGTGCTTGTAGGGATAGGAAGAAGAAGACTATTAGCGCCACGAGTATTGTGCAGTCCAGGAAGACGTTCCATCGAACCTATGTTCTTGTGGACTAAAGTGGCAGTCTCGAGAATAAAGAGAGATGTCAATGTTAAAATCTTCTTGTCTATGAAAATTGGACGACATGATTGCCCTTGACTAACCCCCACGATGTAACGCACTGCTTTCTTCTGAAGAACAACCAGGATATTCAGCAAATACTGGCTACTCATGCCCCAGAATGGTATGCCGTATCTCAAGTGTGAATCGAACAAAGCAAAATACACATCTCGTGCCACTCCAGAACCAAGTGCGTCCCTAGCAGCTCTCACTGCAAAACATGCAGATGACAATCTCTTGCTTAGGTTAATAATGTGATCCCTAAAACGTAACTCACAATCAATGAAAACTCCCAGAAACCTAGCAGCAACCCTTACATCCACTGGTTCATTGTCCAAACTCAGCCACGCCATGTCACATTTGAAACCCATCACATGGGTTTTATTAATATTTAAGGAAAGTTTGTTACAATCAAACCAGGCCTTTATCTCCAATATGTCTCCGGATACATTCTGTCTCAAAGCATCAACAGAGTCATTGCACCATACAACAGAGGTGTCATCCGCAAAAAGCGTAAAACGACCAGATATCCCGACACTAATAAGATCATTAATGTAAATTAAAAATAGAAGGGGTCCCAGAACAGATCCCTGTGGCACCCCATTTCCGATATCTAAAACTGTTGACTTACAACCTGACACAACAACAAACTGCCGTCGATCCTCCAAATACGAGCGAAACCAAGCAAGAAAAGAGCCCCTAAATCCATACAACTCAAGCTTGGAAAGCAATATTTCACGGTTAACGCAGTCAAAGGCTTTGGTAAAATCACAGAATACCGCAGCCACTGCTCTACCATCATTAAGATCGCGGTAAACGCTAGTGAGCAGATCAAAAATAGCATCGTGGGTTCCCAAGGAACCCTGAAAT
The DNA here is from genome assembly GCA_016904865.1 of Pissodes strobi. Taxonomy (NCBI): domain Eukaryota; kingdom Metazoa; phylum Arthropoda; class Insecta; order Coleoptera; family Curculionidae; genus Pissodes; species Pissodes strobi. The sequence goes on from MU188342.1 coordinate 16,226, forward strand.
CCAAATTGCTTTGACGATACAAGATTGTGTAATTGAAGGAAACTCCATATTCTGCCTTTAACGATCTTTTCAATTACTTTGGATACAGTCGAAAGCAAAGATATCGGACGATAGTTAGAAGGATCCTGAAAGTTGCCACCCTTATGCAAAGGAATAATCTTGGCTGATTTTAGGCAGGAAGGAAATTTACCTGTCAACCACGAATCGTCGATACCAAATGCCAAGACCTCCAATGCATCATCAGGCAATGCTCGAAGTAATTCGCAAGATATTTCATCGTCACCACACGACTTAGAATTCTTAATATCACCAAGTGCTTCATAGATCTCACACTCTAAAACAGGGGTAAAGCAAAACGAATCTGCAACAGATACGTGTGTGAGATAATTTAGAGGATTCCCCGAGGTTGAAATTTTATCAGTCAAACTACCAGCCACACTACAATAAAATGAATTTAATGTATTAGGATCTACATCCATTTCGCGACAACCATGCTGCATGGAATGGTTACACTTCTCCCACAATCGACCAGGATTCCTTTTGCTTATTTTTAGCCTCCGACAGCCTACTGCTGTAGTGAAGTTTCTTAGCTGCTTTCACCAATCGACGATAAATATTACGATATCTATTGCAATAAGATACAAATCAGGATTGTTTAGGAAAAACTTTTTAATGGTATTAAGGCAGCGCAAGTTTCTAGCAGAAATTCTTAAACCCTCCGTAAGCCAAGGTTTCTTCTTTCTTGTCTTATGCTTGATCCATCTCAATCGAAATGCTCTGTTAAAAACATCCAGTACAACCGAATGGAACGATACCAAAGGCTCTGGAGACTGCCTTATTCCCAACCAGTCAACATTCTGACACAACTGACGAAATTTACAAAAATTACCACTACTAAATATCTTCCTCTTCTTCGTTGACTCTTATTTTCAACGTTAAGGTGATCAAAAATAGCTAAAACTGCTTGATGATCAATAATATAATCAAATCAATAATACTCGACGGAAGTGTCTGTTGTTGGTCTTCTTTGCCTTTGCAGTGGACATCCTTTTCCAGTTGGCTTCATCCAACTGTTTTTTATCGTTTTGGGTGGAAGCTGATGGGAGTGCAGCCCTCAAATCCTCCGTTTGTTTTTGTCGTTCAGGAGTCCCTGCTGTTTTGTTTTGGTAGGTCGATTAGATCCACGTCAGCGGTATTTTTGGGTTCCACTGCAACATAATTTTGTTGTTGTCCGCTGTGTCCCTCCAGGACTTCTTTGGTTTTTTCGGATCGAGTCTTTGTTTTTTTTTTTGGGTAGAATCCAGTAATTCTATATTATCCCGTTTTGCTTGGGATTGCACTTGAAACTTGTACATGTTTTGTCCGAGATTTTGTGTTGGGGACAATGGTTTTGGCATTGGTGACAATAATGACAAGTTTGACATTGATATTGACTTTGGCGACGTTGCCAGATTACTGACGTTTATGGATAGATTTACCTTGTTTTCAAGTCCTTAAATTTGAAAATCTTCACTTTCCTTTATGTTTTCCAATTTTTCCTCTAGCAAAAGCTTTATTTTCGCTTGAAGTTGATTTTTCTCCATAATTTCCTTGATGATTATGCGTTGCAGCGCGACAATTTCTTCATCGATGTTGCTTCCTTCTTTTGAGGTTAAGAAATCGGCTTCACAATTGTTACACAAGGTAGCTCTACTTCTCCCTAAGTGGCGGGCGAAGGGTGCGCTGGCAAATTGCCTCGTAGCAGTGCCATTCAACCCTCTGTAAAGAGGGTCTAGCATCATCATCATCATCATAATCTCGTTTCATCGAGTTTTTTAACACTTCCCGCCCAGTCACGAGTTACGCAAGACTCGTGATAGGCTTTTCCGCACCCAATACAGACACTGGTTTTGCACACTTTTGTTTTGCAACATTGAAAATTGGTAATTTCTGCAGACGTACTTTTCCGCGGCTTTCTTACTGGCGCCATGTTGCCAATTATTCATTCTCCAGAACTATTAGCTGCAATTCGGATAAACATACCGGTTAGAGTACTGAGACAAACTAATATACTTTTAACTTAGAGTTTCATCGTACACTTTATGGTCAACATAATACTATAAATCGTGCAATGTCAGCTGCTAATCAGATTGATTTGGATACACTCAATACCACAATCTACCAAATTAAACATAGTTCCTAACACATCTTTTGTATTTTATCTTTGGTCCATCTTGAGTTTTATTTATGTTGCTTTTGTTGTAATTATTATTGTTGAGTCTATATGTATAAATATTTGTGTATATTGATTTCAACTTGTTCCTGTTTTTAAGTTAGTCTAGTTAGGATTGACATTTTAATTTGTTTTTTATAATGTACCTTACTTTTTAATTATTATCTTTTAATATTAGTCAAAACTTCTGTATTGATTTTTATAATGGGCTTTATGCCCGTAAATAAATAAATAAATCAATAAATTTAGCCAGTGACTAGTAAACAGATGTGTGCGAATCAAAATATTAATAAAAAATTTCAGTAAACACGTCCTAAGTGAAGATACCATCAGTAGAGAAATTGTATCGGGGAAGCTGATCACCAAAAGACTGCTGAGTAAGACTAACAACATTCCGAATTGGGCCAAGCGATTCATCAACACTACCTACGTTTACATCGTAGAAGAGAGCATAGTCGATACAAAAAATAAGACTTTAATTACATATACAAGAAATTTGGGATTCACGAAAGTTATGGTAAGTAATGCATTTTCCCTCTACGTAAGGCAGCTTCATCATCTTTTCCTGTGCAATACAATAACTTTCTTACATAAAAATTCACTCTAAAACTATGAGAAAACCAGGAATCAGGAATAGTGAAAAAAAGAAACTAAGAACAAAGACAAGTCAAACAACAAACAAGAACAAAGAAGGGGGAACCCCTTATTCAGAACAGTTGCAGCATGCTGACTTTAAATGTTCCCAACAGCGTTGCCAGTTCTATAATTTGAATTATTTTAGAAAAATGTAAACAACTTCACTAGATCTGGGTAAACAGTGTGTTTGAGGTTTGAGTGTTTTCCTTTCTTTGTTTTCTTTTTCAATGTAAAATTAAACCCATTCTTTTGGGGTATAACCAAAGATAAAAAAAAAATTATTGTCTTTGTATTTATCTGTGTTAATTTTTAATTTATATGATAATGCTGTGTTTGACTTTGAACTTAAATGACTATTCAATACAGGTTTTTTTAAAGGCCCTATTTCACTTAATTTTTTCTTTTTGATGAATATAATTGCAACTTTATTGTGGATTAATGATTGGGTTGAATTAGATGGTTTATTTTTACATTTGTATCATTTCCTAGAGCGTTACAGAAAAGGTAATTTATAAGCAAAGCGACGAGTACCCCTCAAAGACTGTGGCAACTCGATATGCCTGGATCGATTCCCAAGTGAGAGGCTTCAGCAGAGCCATTTGTGCCTTCGGATATGAAAGGTAAATTTAACTAATGCTTGGAGTGGTACATTATTTTAGGTAAATAATTTGCGTGGTCTTGTGCCATGTAAGTATCTCCTATTCTTCTTGGAAGTTACACAAAGCCATTGCTTACAGAATCTAAGAGGACTGTTTAAATGGAAAGTTGAATCTTGTAATATATCACGGCGTTCGAGCCTGTAATTATTATGCACTGGCTTTTAGCCAACCAAAACTAGTCCAAACACGAGTGTTACATTTCATACATCTGGGAGCAAAAGGAACAAAAAGTAGCGCAAATGAGTGAAAAAAATCTGTATAATAAAATAATATCACCTTTTTTTGTTAGTTTACGTTAGTTTTGCTCCCAGAGCAGGGGAAGGGTTCTCAAAAAGTTATGAAATATTCAAACCGACAATAAAATATGAGTCGACGAGTTTAATGCAGCGTATTTGCAGGTTTTATTAACAGAATTCTTAAAAATATAAATCGGTCCGCTGGCCGTTCTACAGTAATGTAATATAAATCAAGCCAAGCTATCCTAATAACAATGTGCTTCGCTTATCAACTAAAATAAACATAGTCACAACGTGTTATAAATGCTAATACAAATATATCATTAACCCATACTTAGAATAGAGTTAATTTACATTAAGAAAGGCGGCAATTTCAAGCGAATTGTATAAAATTAGAATTTTGTTTTTCCTAAATGCCGCATTACAAAATGAAATTTTAAAAATATTTGACACTGGCAAAATCGGACTGTTACAAATGGCTCTTTCGAAACCGCATTCACCAGTGAATATTGAAAAGTGCCCAATATAAGTGCGAATTTTCGGAAACATGTCTTTTTGCTAAATTTAATCTAACAAATGTGTCTTGTTTGTATATTTGACATCCTCTACCGCAATAATACATCAACTTCGTTGAACAGAACGATATGTTTTATTTATTGGGTTTTCTACGTTAGATTCAAGAAGAACGCACACAAAATGGCAGGGGGCTTCAACTACGTGCTGCAGAACATGTTTCCACACCAGCACGTCATTCCGAGCGCTCATCTGACGGCGACGGCAGCGGCTAATAAGATCAAAGACGCCGCCAAAAGCGCATCAGACTTGGCGAAAAGCAAAGCGGCTCCGATTTATGCGTCACTCCATCCAAACCAGTCTTAAGAGTGACTATGATTTGCCAATGACAATGACAGATACGGTTAACGTTTAGGTTTAAGATTAGATGCGATTGTGACGTATAGTAGCGTGTTCTAAAGCCCTCGTTGTCATTCATCTACAAAATTAAATATTAGTAACCTTATTTTGTTGTCTTTGGTAATAGCACGCGCATATGCGGGTTCTACATCTATTGACTGAAAAAATCATTCCACCTGCGAATGTGTACAGATATATCAGCTTTTTGTTGTAAGTATCGATAATATTGTCCAAATATTTGATATAAAGACAGTAATCGTTAATTTTCCAATTTTGACATGTAAATACTCGATCTCTAATTTCATTACTGGTCATTTAATATATATACACACACAAGGTGTAAACAAATATTTTCATTGTTAGTTTTAAACATCATTATTTACGAAAAATGCTAATACACCTAATTGTTCCTATTTTTAAGTATGTTTTTGGATGAAATAAAATGTTTTGTAATATAGAATTTTTGCTTATATCGGTTCAAATTTTCAGAGCTTTTTTTAGCACGATCATCGTCCTTCACTCAGAAATACAAACTTAGATAAGGTATCATTTGGTTCATCTGGCGTTGATGTATGGTAAATATTATCTTACTCCAATTTTTTTAACATGTCTATAAGATAGACTTTATATGATCTATAAGATATTCGGTATGGTTTTATAATGCATTAGATGTAAAAACAAATTAGTTGTCTAGCTAGAGGTGTAGTTTTTGTAATATGTTCGTTGTATATATTCAAAAATAAAAGTATGTATAAAGTTAATTTGTGTTTTGATAGAAGCTTGTGACATTTAATAAATAACAAAAGGGAAAATATAGTAATATTATGCAACGATATGGTTTGCCACCATTGAATATTGAAGTTTTTGAGACTCGTCGAAGGTAGATTTCATCAAATATGTGATTGAGGGTGCATCTGGGAACCACTCTCGTAGACAGATCATAGTGTTTGTAGCAATTTCTTATATTCATATAATATTAAAATACAAGATTTTAGGGAATGATTAAAAAACAGATGTTTAAAAAATGATGTTTTTTTTTTTAACACAAAATAGCCAAATAATGTCGGAAAAAATTTAAAAGATACATATTATGCAAATAATTTACAACAAAATAGTTTTAAGAAAAAACCCAACAAAAATAGATTTTTTTTTTCTAAAATCAAAACTTGATTTTGTTCAATTTGGTTAATAATATGTTGTATTGTTTAGAACTATGCACTATTCTTTTTTTATTAACAATAAAATCAGAAAATGTCCTACATTCTAATTTATAATTTACTTTTGTAATTAACCACTAAACTATATAACTAGTTTTTTCAATAAAAGGCTTCCAAATAGAAGACATTTTTTTATGTTGAGAAACAAATGTTTGATCCGGTCTTTATACGAATATTTTGACAAATTAAATTTTTATTGTTTTTTAATTTTTTTTAATATCAAAAATTAGTATAATTATTATCCCGAGTTTTCTTGGGTTACATAAAATTGTATAGCAAAATATACATATTCAGAATTTTTGCTGGGAAAAATATTAAACTACATACATCCAGTGAAAAAACAAAATGAAATTTTATTGAAAGCCGTTTTTATTATGTATTTTATATAAAAGAAAATAATAAAAAAAAAACAGTCCAACAGAACAGAATATAGAAACTCTAAAAGTTTTAGAATACACCACATTTTAAACTCTTTTATTGTGACATTTAAATCTCATTTTTACAACAAACAAGGATAAACAGTAAAACAATTGTAAAAACTTAAAAATTAGTTTTTGTGTGGAATATTCTGAAGCAAGGTACCACAGATAAACATTTATGTCAGGGGACAGCCCTGCAACTTTGAGTCGTCAACTGTTTTCATGTACTTCGCGGCATTATAAGATCCTTTACACAAATAGTGCACTATAAAAAAATCGGCCTTTCCTATTGGTTGATCCGCATGGCCCTCCGCTCGCTTCGCTCGCTACGGGGCTCGAGAAAAGGAAACTAACCAGGTGCTAACCCAAACTAACACAAGACATACCCAAAATCAAGAAAAAAACTGTTAAGAAACATAATCTTAAAAAAATAGCAACGGGGTTCGAACCTCGGCCGTCCAGGTGAGACCCAGCTGTATAAACCTCTACAACACAAGAGATCTTGACAGAAATCGATTGCATCACGCAGACATATTGTAATACGAGATGTACCGACCAATAGGAGAGGTCGATTTTTACATAGAGCACTATTTGTGTAAAGGATCTTTAAATGCTACTTCGCGATACAACCAGTGTTGCCATTCGTAGCGACTTGTCGTGAAAATAGCGACTTTTTGATTACTTTGAGACGTAGCGGCGATTTTCAAAAACAAGCCTATTTGTATAGCGACTTTTTCGAATTTTGGATTAGGTTAGGAAGTTTTGTTAATCATTATTTTACGATTTGGAATTATCGTATTTACCTTGATATTCAAATTATAATTGAGGACCGGGAGCCACTGTCATGTCTGCTCTATCGGCTCAGATCGCATCAGTTGGTCCGTGGATCGCGGTCAGTGGTCCGGGACTTCCCCGAAATCGATCGGTCTGGTCAAAACCTTTTGTTTTTGTTCCATAATTTGTGTGTTCGTCTGCCTAATACTTATACCAACTGCTAATCAATCTTTAACTAATACATGATAATCAAAATACTACAATGATTGATTTTGTCTTTTGTCCAACGTTTTTCTACGTAGTGACCATTAAATTAGTTTTCGATGTGTTGTGTGTTATGTTGTTAGTTATAGTGAAAACACTATTTTGTTTTTTCCCAAATTTTTATTAATTATTTTTCCCTTTCAATTTTATGTAGCAAAATAAAAAAAATCCTATTCTGTAAAAAACACAACACATGTGCTTTATTTTCAGTATACTACGCCCCTGTCTGCGTCAGAAGAAAGTAGCGACAAAGTAGCGACTTTTCACACCAGATTGTAGCGATTTTTGGCTTTGCCACCGTGGCAACACTGGATACAACCAGTCATCTGTATGTGCTCTGATGGTCTAGAGGTCTGCATGGTTGGCCTTCACTTCGGCGACTCGAGTTCAAACCCCGTCGGTTTTTTTTATTTGTTTTTTTAAGGTTATATTTCTAAACAGTTTTTTCTTAATTTTGGGTATGTCGTGGTTTAGCACCTGGTTAGTTTCCTTTTCTTGAGCCCCCGTAGCGAACGGAGGGCCATGCGGAAAGTGAATTTCGGCAACCCACATTACTCTGCTCAGAGTTGCGTGGCTGTCCCTAGATGCTTGTCACATAAACCTACTTCACAGTCTGCACACCAGTATCTTAATCTTAATTCCTTGCTTATTTTCTTAGCATTTTTATCCTTCTTACGACTTATATTTGACATACTCTCGTTGGGTTTTCTTTTTTATCTGTAGAACGTATATAATCGGGAAAGTGGCGTTATGTTATTCTTAGTGGATTAACCCTGGACGTCCCTTACTATAAGTTTCAACTTGTAACGTTTTATGTTCCTGATGTCTTGGAAATTTACTAAGTTGCCGGCTAGTATAGATTGATCGCGAATTCTACTTACTTGTTAGTATGTATTATCGGGCGCCAGAAATTCCTCAATCCTCAATGTAACTGTCAAGTGTTACCAATAAAAGCTTAAACTAACAAAAACTACTTGATAGACGTTGTTGCTTCCACCTTTTTTTGTATACAAGACGAAGCTGTTCCATAAAGCATGTTCCAACAGACGAAAAAATATTTTTTTATATTAACGTTTTTTCGGGCCTATTCAAGATAAAGTGCTACGTTTAGTACCAAATTTGAAATCAAATTAAAACTTACACGAAACTCATTGCAGGACGTTACATTTAGTTTTGCTGAAATACACGAATTATCATATTTCAAGTCAAATTTAAGATGGCTTAAAACTCCTTGCAGAAGCTTTCAGGCTTACAAGGTGTGTCCTTCAAATTCTGTTTTTCGTACAGTTTAGACTATTTACCTGGAACATCAAATTTAAATCACTTCAAAAGTTATTGCAAAAACATTCAAGCAGATAGGTATAAGCAGAGGAAGTAGTTTATTTACCAAATTTTGCTACAATATATTCAGGATAAATTCAAATTAACAGAATATGTATAGTTTTTTAGGCCGGTTTGCGATATAGTGCTACGTTTGGTACCAATAAATTTGAAGTCAAATTAAAAGTTACGCGAAACTCATTGCAAGGACGTTATATTTAACTTTGTTGAAATACACTAATTATCATATTTCAAGTCAAATTTAAGATAGCTTAAAACTCATTGCAGAAGCATTCAGGCTTATCCAACATGTGTTCCCCAAATTATGTTTTTGTACAATCAAGACTATTTGCATAGAATATCAAATTTAAAGTCATATTTAAAATTCTTAGAAAGTAATTCCAAGAACACTCAAATTTTGCATACGCAGAATTAATTTTTTTTATTTGTCACATTTTTTGATAATATATTCGTGATAAATTCATTCAAATTAACAGAATACGCATTTAGGATAAGGGGCTACATTTAGTACAAAATTTGAAGTCAAATTTAAAATTTCAAGTCAAATTTAAGATTGCTTAAAATTCGTTACAGAAACTCTCAAGACCAATTACAGGGACCTACAAACGATGTTTCCAAATTCTGATTTTTCAGCGCCGACCATTTTCTTTTTATGGCATACCAACATGGGGAGAGAGTGTCAAATTTGATGTCAAATTTAAAATTGGGTAAAAGATGCATTGCAAAAATATGTAGACAATAAATTATTGGAACACAAAAGTATTAAATTGTAAGTCAATTTCAAAACGTAAAAATATGCAGAATAAACATTTTTTTTGTCAATTCTGTGATAATATGGTCCTAATTGTCTTGAATTATCGATACGGGTAGTATCAAATTTGAAGTCAAATTTAATATTACTCGAAACTCATTGTAAAAACGTGAGGGCACACATGCACATCCTCACATATTGTTATTATAAACCATTTAAACTTGTTTAAAATGAAGTACCTACCAACTTTCGAGTCAAATTTAGTATCGGCCAAAAGGCACATATAAGCAGACTAAATATTCTTATTTTCCAAATTCTATGATAATATAATAAATATAATGTTGATCAATTTGAGCAAACGAAATAGCGTGGCGACAAATTATTTAAAATCGCTAGAAAAGATAATCGTTTTTAATTTATTGGAATAGAGGGAATACTGAAAGCAATATTTTGGCAAAACCTCGATAATTAAATACTTTCACGTACAAGCAACAAAATCCAAGTGAAATCTCTACAGCTCTGACAGCATAATCATATAATCACTTCGTGCAGAAAACAATTTTCTTACCACGTTTTCGTGTGATTGGATAGTCAGCCAAATGTTGATCAACTTTATCAACACCACCCATTGTATCATTGTAGTCATTTACTGCTAAAGGTTTTTGAACTTCCTTTCCCCACTTTTCCTTGGTGACCATTTGAGCACTGTGAATTGTAGACAGTATAGCAACCTCCCTCTTATCTTTTCACTTCATGACTAGTACTTTTCCCCGTTGCAAAGCTATAGCATCATTTATTTTCTTAAGTTTTTTCTCCATGTCTTTCCTATTAGACCTTAATGTTCCATATTGTTACGTTTTTCCCGTGGGTTCTTAACAGAATTACAACTTTGCTATTTTCAACTAATACTCTCTTTATTCACTACCACTGTATACAATTTATCTCACTAAACTAGTCTCATAACTTTACCACTAATATCTATTCAACACTCAATGATTAACTGAACTGAACTAACCGACTGACTAACATTCGCCTTAGGTCTGCTTATATATAATCTTAAATCTATCACGAATATTCGGGAAGTATTCCGAGGCCACCCTATATGATCTCGACGGAGGCCATCGAGATAATTCCAGCGATCCTGAATCTTCGCAGCCGGCCGGGCGATGACTCATACAGAGAAGCGAGCGGCACGACGGCTAGTTCTACAGGGTAGCACAAAAACGTTCGGATGGTTGTTAGGCTAGCCGTAACAATATGTATCGGTTCGTGAGGCTATCATGATATCGGCCAGTTCAGGCGAAGTGTAAAAATTGTCTGTGGTAAGACAATGTCCCTTCATGAGGAAATGCTTCATAAGAGTCAGTACAATTTTAGCATAGATAGGGTTATTTTTGTATGTCTTATCAAATTTACTGTCTTTCCCTGTGTATATAATAGAGTCCCAAATATAGCCACGGAAGACACACAACATGTAATTTTTTATGTCAAATCTGGGGCGCTTATTTGGGATGTACTGAATCCATCCTAATCTTCCTTTATACAACAATAGGCTTTCGTCTATTGTAATATCCCTCTCTAATGAATACAGTGCCCTAGTTTTGGACATGGGTGGGTTTCAGCATCGTAGCTTGCGTTAATGTAAATGTTTTTTTATTTGGCAAAATCGTTTATAAGTAAGGTGGCCAGGCGTCCCGCATTTTGCGGGATCGTCCTTTCTTTTTGTAAGCTGTCCAGCATTTCATGCGTCCCGCAAAATGTCCCGCATTTTCAGGTTGTCATCCATTTATGCCTGTAACATTTGCCAATCAAAACCCCCTGCTTCCTATGTGGGTTTTAAAACCTTGTAGTTATTTTTTTTGTATTTTGTTATTTTCAAATAAAAAATTGTTAATTTTTCAATTTTTCTCCAAACCGCGTCCCGCATTGGCATTGGAAAAATATGGTCACCTTATTTATAGGTCATTACATTCGCAAAAAATGGTGTGACTATAATGGATTTCTTTGACCAGTGGAGTGCTAAATTAGCTTTTATTTTATGTGACTGCATGGAATTTATGGTAAAAAACACTTTCATTTCATCACTATTTGTAGGTGTCCATGCGTCTCTATTCATCAGGTGATGAAAGCTCCTCTGTGTATGACTCACTATTGAGTTTTTAATATAAAGTTAATTTTTCAAATCTGTTACTATGTCCAAATGGTTACAGTATTGACCACACCGTAAATAGTATCTCAAAGATCTAGAGACTCGTGGAAGTTAAGTACAAAATTCAGTTCGGGGGCTCGAAAAGTAATTTAAAGAAACGTTATTTGAATTGAAATCATAATGCTTAGGGTGCCTGTATATTTTGAAACATTTATTGTTGTTTGTTTTCGAGAATTTGATGAGTATCGCATTAAAACAATTCAGTGTTAGCGTCACTTTCTTAGACTATATAATAAAGATATATATACTCTAGTCACTCTGTATTTTATTTATTAGGAAATCTAGAATTTGTTTTTATCATAATCCATGAATGAGTTTAAGCTCCATGGGATGCAAGTAGTCTAGGTAAATTATTTTTAACGAAATAGGGTGTCAACACACTGTTACTGCGAACCTGGTTGCAGAAAATGAACAGAAGTTGAAGAAAAGGCCGAAAATGCAGTAAGTAAGTAAATAGGGTAATTCGGCGTTCACTACACCATTTACGTAAAATATAAATTAGATTTTCAATAATTACTGTTGGGTTGTTGACCCCAACATGTGTATTAACTTTCGTTTTTCACCGTATAATTTGGTAATAATACCTTATTGCATCTCCATAGTATGAATGAGCCATAATCAAACCCAACTAAATTACTCCTTAGTCCGAACCTGGATTGTCGGTATAATAGGTTCCCTTATATGCAACAATCTCTAAAAAGCAAGTTGACACTCCGTCAAGGAAATCGTTATTAATCGCTCTCTATTTAATATATCTTTGTCTCCGTCAGTGTTGTGTAAACAACAATATGCCAAATAAAGAAAGAACATGCTTCTAGTCTCTCAAATGCATCCGCCTCCGCGCAATTTTCCACTCTAATCTCCCTGTCCTCGCCGGTAAGAATGTACGAAAAATTGATTTTAGTATTTTAGTGCGAGTGCCTTACAAATACTCAACCGTGATGCATCGATCCAGTCATCGCTCTGCACGAATTTAGCGCCAATTACATCTATCCAGAAGATAGAAGAAGTTAAAATGGCAGATGGAAATTTGTTGTAGACAAATCTATTCCTGTACTTTATAGATTCGAAGCGACGACTGTTCGAAGGCTTATCTATATCCCTGATGGTGAAGGTAATTAAGAGAATCGAAGAAGACGTATAAGCTATTTTGTGTGAACGAAAAGGCAGTTAGTTGAAAAAGAACGTTAATTATTTTCAGTAAAAAAAGGAGTTATCTACTTCATTTTAGATTTAAATAATCAAGCAGCAAATTGAGTATTGCATTATTAAAGTAAGTAATACCTAGAATATATGTTTCAATTCACGCCCTATTTTAATATAGTTCACTAATTAAAACGGTTAATTATACAGTTAATTACCACTCCCACCTTTGTGGTCATAAATGATTTAAAAATTAATTGTTTACACCGACCAATTACAATACATTGAAATTTGACAAATGGTATCATTTTATTAAAAGAAACAATATCTGACGGAGTTTGTAACAATGACGCAACATTAATATAAAAAAAAATTAGTACGCTTATGGATCACACACCAGAAGTGAAATATACGTAAAATCAATAATTGAATTGTGGACGGGCCGTTATGAAAATTCGCCTCACTCTACTTTCGTTACCGTTCGCCATATCACACATTATGTAACTTTTTTAACACGTTCAGCATTTGACTCTCCGACCCAAAAAAATTTCACTTAAAAACACTGTGACATTATGCTTTTCGAACTTACTTGAAACTTATTAAGTAAAGAGGACACAGAGAATTTGTGCTGCATCATTTCTTTTTCTTTCTGTTGCAGAAGTTTAAACCGTTATTGGGAAACATATAGGTAGGTAGGTATGTCCTGAAAAAATGTGCAATTTAATCATCTCTGGTATAAAATGAATTCAGACATTTGAAAAGTCCTTAAATTTTTATTTAAAATATCCAACAATAATTATATTTCAAGACAAATGTTAAATTGAATTTGAGTAAATAATATATTCTTAAATAATATAGATATACATTTTTAAACCTAATAACGTATTGTTTGTATTGTTAAAAAATCAATAGTAAGTTGTAGTGCTGAAAGCTAATGAGAATCCCTCCCGTCGTTTTACGACAGAAATATTTTTCACAGGTCACTGATTAAACATATTTTAAAACGAATAGCGAAATGGCATTAGCTTGGGAAGACAAAGAAGTCAGTTTTGATGTACCTTACTCGTAAGTATTTTTTTAAATTTAATGTCGTTTTAGTTCTTGAAAATTCTATGCATTTTACAGAGAGATGCGCCTGCGGCTAGGCGAAAAAGTAATTGATAAACTCGACAACATCGAAGACACAAAAGGCAACGCAGGAGATCGTGGGCGACTCATAATCACCAACTTGAGAATTCTGTGGCATTCCATATCCAGTCCCAGAGTCAATCTATGTAAGATTATAATGTAATATCTATTTCATTACAAACATTCAAAAGGTAATTAATATTCCTAAAACAATTGTCATTAATGAATCACTTGGAGCTAGTCCTAGCACAGCACCTAATGAGCCCAATAAATTATTTCATTTCACGCATGACCTGTCGCTCGCTTCGCTCGCTACGGGAGGCTCGAAGAGCAAGAACTGACCAAACTAACCCAAATGAAGAAATAATACTTTTTACAAATATAATTAAAAAGAAAAATGTAAAAAACCAGATAGGAATTGAACCCCGGGCCACCGTATCACAACAAGCGTCTAGGGCTCCCACTAAATTTTCGATGCGAAACCGTGCATGCGCAATGGCGAAATAAGAATAATAGATATTATGGCTTTGCATGGCGCTTCGCTCGCTACGGGGGCGCAATCCACAAGAACTAACCCAAAATTCGGGAATCGAACCCGCAGCATAGCAATGACAAGCAAGCAAGAGTTTCGCTAGAACGTAGACATGGATAATTCCGATACATTCGGCCATATTACGCATGCACGGTTTCGCATCGAAAATTTTGGAACCCTAGATGCTTGTGTATCACAGGCCCAGGATCTAAACACTGTATCATTAGAGCACATCCAGACATTTTATGGGCTCATTAGGTGTCGTACTAGGTCTAGCTCTAAATATGAATATCTTGGGTGCATGTTTGTTTTTTTTTTCAAAAATCTGGCAACATTGATCGACCCTAATTTCACGGAACATATAAAGTGGCGTGCTAATTTGCCAACGCACACAGCAGTGTTGCCAACAATACGGAAATTGCCGTGTTTTCGCGGATTTTCGAAACTAGGACACGGCCACGGCTCTTAATATTGGGTGTCGTGCATTGAAAACACGGATTTTTTCCAGTTAATTTTTCATTATTATATTTATGTGATATGTCTTTTGTAATATAATTCACTTAATTTTAATCTATATTTAATTTCAAATAATATACTCTTGGTGCAGTAGAAATAGTAATATTGTTTTTTTGCCAATAAGGAGTGAATTTTATATTTTAAATAATTTATTAACATTATATTTAATACACTCATATTCTTGAGTTTTGCAAATCGAGATTCATCACATATTTTCATCACAATCTGGCAAGGCTGCTGCCATCACTCGCCACTCAAATCGTATGACGTCACGTGCCTCAAAAATTGTTCGGCGTTTATTAAAGAATGATTTTATGTCCGTTGGGAATAAATGTATTAAATAAGGAGACTTTCTCATTTTAAGCGTCGTAAGCTCGTATCCAACTATTGAATTTACTTTTATCTTAATTATCATCATAAATAATCGGAGTGGTGCACGTATGACGTCATATTCTATTTATTTTCTAGCTGAATTTTTCAAATCAGTGCCATCTTTTTTCCAACAGTCATACAATATCGACTTTACATTTACAGCAACCTTTTTCAAGCAACATTTCAGTGACACTAACGTTATAAGATCCTTTATAGTCCTGCGGCACTATGCTATATTAGTCGCTCCTAATTGGTGGGTTAACGTCAATACTTTTAACTTCATGCATGGCCCTGCGCTCGCTTCGCTCATTCCGGGGCGTAACCAAACAAAACTAACTCAAACTAACCCAAATTTACAAAAAGAAACAATCTTAAAAAAAAGCCTTGCCACCGACGGGAACCGAACGCAGGCTGTCCGTCTCACAAACTCAGAATCTTACCACTACACTCGACCTGTCTGAATAAATTGACTTAACCCATCAATCAAAAGCGGCTAATATGCAAAATACGATCCTTTAACTAGAGTCTTCGGACAGCGGTCTGTTTTGACCTTTTCTGGCGACCTTAGGCGACTGACCGAATGTCTGCAATAATTAAGTTATTTTGCATGGCTCTCCGCTCGCTACGGGGGCTCAAGGAACAGGTACTAATCAAAACTAACCCAAGGCATACCCCAAAATCACCTACTTCCCTACCTACCTATCAGACTGTTGGAAGCAATCCAATGTACCGCGAAGACATGGTTAATTCTGCCGTTTCGGCCAACGTCGGGTCGCGTCGTGGAAGAAAAGGTCAAAACAGATCGCCGTCGGGGGACGCTACTGATTCTTTACAGCCCTACTCCACTATGCTATATTAGCCGCTTCTGATTGGTGAGTTAACGTTACTTTAAAATACTGATAACTCCTAACGCATGGCCCTCCGCTCGCTTCGCTCGCTCCGAGGCGCAACTGTACAAAACTAACTGACACGAACCCAAATTTACAAAATGAAACAAACATAACTAAAAAAATCTAGAAAACATGTATTGCCCCCGATGGGCATTGAACGCAGGACGTTCACATTCCAAACGCGGAATCTGACCACTAGACCATTTAAACCTGCTGGAATAAAAAGACTTGACCGTAGATAAAGTGAAAGTGACGTTAATCCACCAATCAGAAGCGAGTAATATAGCATGGTGGCGTATGACCGTCAAGGATCTTAAAATGCGGCTAATATAGCATAGTGCCGTAGAAGAGTAAAGGATCTTAAAAGGAGTGACACTGCCGTGGAGTACAAAAATATGGACATTTTGAGGGCTCTGTTACGGTTTCTGTCTGTTGTACGTTTGGCAACACTGGCACACAGCCTAATAGCTGTGTGTGTAATCAGAATGCGCCGGTATCGTTGAAGGCGTGCCGCAAATTTGAAATGTTAGCTAGTTTGCCCATGTTTTCACGGTGCAATGAATTGCTTTCAACTGTTCTGGTGATGCAGTGGTCTGATCCTGTGCTTGTCATACAGCGGCCCAAATTCGATTCTCATCGGGTTTTTTTTTTTCATTTTTTTGAGGTTATGTTTGTAAAAAGACTTTTCTTAATTTTAGGCATGCCTTGGGTTAGTGAAATAGCGTGTTCCGATTGGTCAGTTTTCTTTGCGGACAATGACGGGCATCTTAAACAACTCGCCTCTAGTGATCATGGGTTATAAATCATACAGACAATTGGGCGTTTGTTTACTATTTTAGAATGCCTAATATTTCACTTCACGCATGTCTCTCAGGTCGCTTCGGGTGCGCAACTAACCCAAGGCATTAAAAATATTCACATTTTCGACTGACGCATGCGCACTTGTCGGTATGTCTTATTTTATAACCCCTGATTGCTAGAGGCGAATCCTTAAATAGACATTTCTAACCAAAGAATAATTCTCAAACTAGCCCAAACATACGTAATCCAAACCAGTTTCAAAGTAAACAAAATAAATAAGGTTAGTCCCACGTCAAACCAATGACTCGAGAATTTACGATTAGGTTCATTTTTGAAAAGAAAATATGAATATCAGTCATTCTTTATTAGCGTATTCAGACAGCGGTCTGTTTTGGACTTTGCTGGTGACCTTCGGCGACCGTTGCCGAATGTCAGCAATAATCGTGAGTCCTCATGTGCGTAAATTTACGCCAGCGTAACCGCGTTCTGCGATCTGATTGGTTATAGCAGGGCACGTGGTATACGTGGCGCCATGTTTTTTACGCTGTCAAAATTACGCCGGAGATACGCGGAAAAGTTCGATTTTGTTCAACTTTTCAGCGTAAAAGCTGACAGCGGCTGTCATTTTCAGGATTCGGGTTTGTTTTGCCTGATCTGATTTGTTTAAATATATTATATTATTACCTATGCATCTGATGATAAATTACAGAAGTGTTTTAGTTGATTAATTTGTACTAGTTTTTGTTGCCTTCTCATCTATAAGGGAACTATGGACGGGATAAATAATTATTAATATAACTAGGTATTTATCCTTTCATGTTCTAATTTTTCGAACATTACGTAAAGCTGGTTCATTTTTTGCCGATATGCGTTTTTATCGGCAAGAGAACATCTAAGCTTAACTACTAATGTCCCTATTGTATAGAATAGAGAAGTAATTCATTATCCATATTTGCCATTGTTACTTTTTGGATATGTTTATCATAATATGTTGACATGATTCCAAAACGCTTACGCTTAACATTCTTACATTAGGACGTTACGTTAAAACGCGCGTAAAATACGTTACGCCGACGATACGCACATGAGGACCCACCATAACTAACTATTTAGTTATTTCGCATGGCCCTCCGCTCGCCTCGCTCTCTCCGGGGCGTAACCACACAAGACTAACCAAAACTAACCCAAAATCAAGGAAAAAAACATTTTACAAACAAACCTTAACAAGAATTAAAAAACATAGCTCGGCCCTGACTGGGATCGAACCAGCAACTTTCGCATCATAAACACTCTATCTTACCACTGACCTACCATACCGTTGGTAGCAATCAGTGTACCGCGAAATGGGTAATTCTGCCGATTCGGCCAACGTCGGGTTGCGTCGTGACTCCGAACAGAAAGATTCAAAACAGACCGCTGTCGGAAGACGCTACTTCATACTTTAATTGTCAATGCGCATAGCTTTAGCTACAGACCATGTCTATGCAAAATACTATTCGTGTTGATGTTAATACAAGTATAGGAAGTCTGTGGTTCAGCGTATCAACTGTGCAGATCCGGCTGCTGTAAAATGGTCTCAAAATAATGTCATCCGTTAATTATGCTTTAATTTATTGAAAATTCTACTACATATTTTATGCACAATTTAATTAATTACAATATAACGCAGTTACTTAATAATGATACATTTCGTATAAATGAACGAAGTGCCATTGCCGCAATTTTTTTCAGACGTTGCCCCTACCGCATCAGAGGGCTTCAGAGTTGACAAAAATGTCTAATATTACATTTCACGCATGGCCCCCCGCTCGCTTCGCTCGCTACGGAGACGCAACCATCAGAAACTAACCAACACTAACCCAAGGCATTGCCAAAATGAAGAAAAAAACACACATAATATTAAAAGTAAAAAAAATTGTATTGCCACTGGAATCGAACCCGGGTCGCCCGCCGTATTGCAGACTCAGCATCCAACCACTAAGCTACGGACTAGTTGACAGGAATTCGCTAGACCCTAAAGATATGTTGTTTGCCAACAATGTAATGCGCGCGCAACTTTTAAGCCCTCTGATGCGGTACGAGCAACTTCTTTTGACTATATTAGCTTTGGCGCTGGTATAAATAGAACGTGCTTAGGATAATCGTTTAATAAACAACAACAGTTGTACTTACTGCCTGCTATACGCCTCAATCATCTGTAACTAACCTGGTTAATGAAACATACTTGTTCTTTTAGCAATTGGTTTCAACTCCGTAGTTTCTATAAACACGAAAATCGTCAATTCGGTGAGTGCCAAGTACGATATAGTATTGGAGATTCCTCATTAAAAAATTTGATTGATTTTCAGAAAGTAAAAGGGACGACGCATGCACTACACTTACTGACGATATCCAGGGGAACGAGATACGAATTCGTCTTCACGAATTTAATTCAGGGAAACATGCGCCATTTTAGTTCATTGGTGGGCGTTCACAAGTAAGTTATCATTTGAGCATTGAACTCTTTAGCCAGAGCCTTATTATGTTTCCTTGAATTGGAAGCGTACTAAATTCAAGCCACTCAATATTTTTAGAGCCTTCAATACGTCGAAGCTCTATAGAGAACTGAAACTGCGCGGCGGGGTGGTCCACAACAAAAAACTAAAAATCCTGCCGCTGGAGCAGGTGATATCTAGCATGCACGGTGTATGGAACTTGTCTAGCGACCAAGGCAGTCTAGGGACTTTCATTGTCACCAACATTCGGTTCGTTTGGTTCGCCGATGTCAATGAGGGTTTCAACATTTCCTTGCCATATTTGCAAGTAGAAACAGTAAGTAGCGATGTTGGGAGAATAACACAGAATATGAAATACTCGGATTGTTTCTGTATTATTGAGCACCCTGCAGTAAATTCGCACTTCCCCCTTAATATTTATCTATGACTTATGACTTCTACTAAGCGAGAGCATGTGATAACAGCGGACCTGCTGTCGCAGGATCTGATTAATGGTCTTAAGAAATGGTTCGGTATTATAAGTTATAATTAAATCGTTTTAATAACTAATTACTAACTAAACAAGTCATTGAGTATTGTTGAAATGAATGGTAATGGAATCATTTCTTAGATTCGACGCTTGTCTTTCTCAGAGGTGTGCTTTGTTTCGACTGACTTTATCAACATATTTGCTTGGGTCAAACCATTGTTTAAACACATTTAAATAAAACAATAATTAGGTTTGTAGGAGCATGTAAAAAACCAATCATTTTTGCAGATTCATATCCGCGATTCAAAATTTGGCAGAGCCTTGGTGATAAAAAGTACGGAACGTAGCGGCAACTTCATCCTGGGATTTAAAGTCGACCCGGAAGAAAAACTGACCACCTTATATAAGGAACTGACATCGCTACACACGGTGCTTCTCAGCAATCCTATATACGGGGTTGAATACAAGTGGAGTTCGAAGACTAGCGATGGCGAACACAAAAGTGACCTTTTGGATGATCTAGAGGTGAGATTTTGTTCTTGTTGCATTTTTGACAGTATTTGACGATTCATATATTTTATAGGTTGTTGAAGATCCCAAAAACGAAATTGGGAATACCTTGGCGGCATATTTGGCGGAAGAAGGACACAAAAAGGACAGACCTGCCGTATATTCGAAAGAATTAGGGCTCGCCATAGAATCGATCCGAGAAGGATACACTTTAAAAAAACTTTGGGAAGTCATTCCGTCAAACTGAATGAATGTGTGCTATTGTACGTTACTAGTACCCGCATTTATCTATTTCTTTTAGTTTGCACTGGAATAAAACACGTAAAATAAATAGCTCAGATTCTTCTTTCTTTTCTTTTCTAATTTGTGTCCTCCTTTCGGAGGACACTATGGCTCTGCAATTCGTCAGCAGAACCCTCTTCCGGCGCTTAGGCAGAGACAGAGCTACCCTTCTGCTTGTGTTACACGTTGTTCCAGTTTGAGGGGCTTTGTATTTACTGTGGGAACCAACGGTACGACGGGCTTGAGCCCCAGGTGTCTCTCGACTCTTGCACAAAAAAAATCTATGAAAGGTACGACTGAGTGTTCTAATGTAAGGAGGTTGCGCGCCCTGTAGGTATAACTGTTTCTGTCAGAGATTCCAAGGTCCAAATCCCCGCAGGAAATAATCCCGACCGCCCTCAGACCATGCTACCGCGCACTAAGATAAAACCCGGAGTTCTAGTAGGAATAACCCTCCACTACGCGACCCGCCTCATACACCATCCTATTGGCACGTCTTTCAAGCCTCCCCCCTCGGGATTAGAACACGTTTTCTAAGCAAACGCTTCAACTACTCGTGCCGAATTCTGTAATCTGTTTTCAACATGATACAATAACAAAAGTTTTTAGCACGCAAGGCTTTCAATTTTGGTCGATTGTTTTTAGAACCTGGTGGTCTAGTGGTTAGATGGCTGTGCTTGTGAATCTTGTGATACGACGGCGAGGGTTCGAATCCCGTCAGTGCTGACAGATGTTTTTACTTTTGTTTAAGGTTATGTTTGTTCCTTTTTTAAATACTTACTTTTGGGGATGTTTTGGGTTAGTTTTGTTTGGTTGGGCCCCGGAGCGAGCAAAGCGAGCGGAGGGCCATGCTTGAAGTGAAATAATAGTCAACGGTCAACTTTCATAGGAATCATATGAATTTTAAGATCCTTTACAGTCATACGCCACTATGCTATATTTGTAGCTTCTGATTGATGAATTAACGTCATTTTCACTTTATCTACGGTCAAGTCAGTTTATTCTACCAGGTGTAATTGGTCTAGTGGTCAAATTCTGCGATTGGAACGTGGACGTCCTTCGTTCAATTCCCGTCGGGGTGAACACATGTTTTCTTTTTTTTTTTAGGTTATGTTTGTTTCTATTAATAAATTTGGATTAATTTAGGTTAGTTTCAGTTAGTTTTGTTTAGTTGCACCCCGGTGCAAGCGAAGCGAGTGGAGGGCCATGCGTTAAGAGTTAACAGTACTCTAAAGTGACGTTAATTCCACCAATCAGAAGCGGCTAATATAGCAGAGAGGCGTAGAACTGTAAAGGATCGTAATATGCGAATCATATGATACAAATGCTGGGTGTCGCAATATGTCAATGAATAATGAAATCCATTCTGGTGTACCCAGACTGTTGTATTTTAAAATCGAAAGTGTTCTATTTTTAAAGTCGCGAATGCCGGATCAACCGCCATGCTGCTCTGGTAATGATCTAAGCAAATAATAACATTTTCGGCCCTATTCTTGGCACATTCGGACTAAAGGATTTGTAAACCTTGTTCCACACGGTGTCTGTCTTTTATATGTTGGTAAAAGAACAAGCAGTTTTAAAAGGTACGCTGATCTCTATTTATTGGTTGATTATTGAAAAGAAATAGGAAGAAGAAACAAAATTGATGAATGTTGATTCGTGTAAGGGTTCCTTCGATCAGACGCCTATTCTCTTTCCTGCCATTATGTTTAACACGTGCAGAGGGCGCACAGGCAGTTTCGTTAGGTGACTAATACTCGTGTCTACCTACAGCAAATTTCGACCTTCGGACCTGCGCATTTGACAGCAGACCGGTGTTGTCGTTCTATTATTTCACTTCACGCGTGTCCCTCCGCTCGCTTCGCTCACTCTCAACGCTCAACTAATCCAAGAAAATGCTTAAAGTCCAGAAAAAAAGAACATTGGAAAAATATATGAAATAGCACGTGCGCATGCGTGAAGGCTCAAAATTGCGGTAAGTAGACGACAAGAATTTAACTAATGCATCATCTTTGGGTCACTGAAAATCGAGTTGAGTGTTAGCTAGCTCCACTAAAGTCGAAACTGTTGGACACGATGTTTCTCCAAACCTAGACAAAGGAAAAAATAAATTTAGAAGTTGCATAGATTCTTCTCCTATTGGTTGATGGAGTTATGAAGGAAAGCACAAATGCTGAATCAGAGAGAAAATAACTAAAAGGAGAAGCGATAGCCTGTCAATCGATTTTGTATGAGCATGTCTAAGCACAAAGGGTATAATTGTCAAAATCAGATGTCATTGTCATTAGTTTAAAATATTTTTCTCCCGATACTTAAGCGGCGTTTACATTGGTATAGTAAATGGGCTAGTTACTTGTACCGGTAACTTGCAAGACAGCAACGAACTCAATGTAAACAGATCAGATAAGAGTATGAAGAGCGAACCTTGTTTCTGATTTTTTACAATGAAGTGGTTTGACGGGGAAGCCGTTAAAATTGTGGAAATTTATCGTGGACACGAGGGTCTTTGGAATGCAACCAAATTACAGCGATAACCCGGTAAGGGTGGCTTTGGAAAAATTATATCAAGATATGGGTGTGGATGGATTTACTGTTGCTGACGTAAGGCAAAAATAAAGAATTTGAGAAATACTTATAGACAGGAATTACAAAAAATAGAGGTCTATTAAATCTGGAATGGATGCTGATGGTACTTCTTCTTTCACCCCATTTCCGAACCCATATCCTTTTTGGACGACTATTTTCTTCCTCAATTAAATTATTAATTCTTCAATCAAAATTTCTGGTATTTCCAACTCAGCCTTTTTAACTGGAATTTTATTTAATTATTTTAATTTTAACAAAGCACGACTATGCGAATATTGCATCATTTACGCATCCAGTACACGTTGGGAACTGGCAAGCAAATAACCATTTTTTAATGTAGACACCTACTAGCATTCCAACTCAGAAATTGAATTATCATGGGCAGCTGCTTGTACAAGTAACTGGTACAAGTAACTAGATCAATGTAAACACGCCTTTGGTGGTATTGTTGTCAACGGCACCGAACTACAACAAGAGTCTGGGTACACAGGAAGCGAGATTTCAGTTCATAGTGCACTTGTGAATGAGAGGCGCGTGATTGGCTAGCTACGTGAGGTGACGTATGTCTGCGCGATGCAACCAGTTGTTTGTAAGTAAGCAGATGGTCTAGGATTCGCGGTTAGCTCCCAAGATGCATTCCGTTTACTATTGGTTGAAACAATTCGGCGGGACTTAAAGCGTTTGTTTACTATTTTAGAATGTCTAATAAGTAAATTGTTTTCAGCAGAGCTAGTGGTCCAGTGGTTAGATGCTATGTTAGTGATATGGTATCCCGGGTTCAATTCCCGGTAGAGGCAAGGCGTTTTTGATGTGTAAACATCTTACGCAGCCGTATGAGGGTAAATCTCGGCAAATGGGACGGAAATCATATGCGGGGACGGAAAAGTGAAGGCCTATGTGACCGAGTATTATAAAGGCGAAAAATGCGAATAACTAATATTATAAATGCGAATGCGTTTGTTTGTTTGTTTCTTACGCTTTCACGCATAAATTACTGAACCTATCATCATGAAATTTTGTACAGATATTTTCAAGAATAGGTATAGTACAGGACATAGGATACTTTTAGCTTTTACCCGCGGCCTCGCTCGCGTTGATTTTTACGGTTAGGTTTAATCCTATGTTCCACGCATAAACTACTTAACCGATCATCATGAAAATTTGTACAGATATTTTAAAGAGTATAGCTTGAGGTTATGTTTGTAAAAAGTGTTTTTTTTATTTTGGGCATGCCTAGGGTTAGTTTTGGTTAGTTATTGTTCGTTGCGTCCCTGTGCGTGTAGTTATTGTGTAATTATTGCTTGTTGCGTCCCCTGCGAGCGAAGCGAGCGGAGGGCTATGCGGGAAGTGTAATATTAGACATTCTAATGCAAACGTTACAGATGTAAACATTAAACAACGTATATACGTCAGGCGGTATCTGTGATGGGAATGGTTGCAGGCTATCTGTAACCGTTAGTGTAAAACGTGTTTTTCTAATGTCAGAATATAAGCTACCATTTCCAAATAAGTGGTTGCCTATATTCAGGCGTCACGCGGCCTAAGTTGGCATTAGATTTTCATGTCGATGATATCGATATAGAATATGTTTACAGAGCAGTGTCTCGAGTACTATGAGACTCGCTCAATTTTTAATTAATTTGTTTTTTGAGGTTATGTTTGTAAAATGTTCTTTTTCTTCATTTTGGGCATAGTTGGGTTCGTTTTTGTTGGTTGCGCCCCTGTATAGCGAGCGAAGCGAGCGGAGGGCCATGTGTGAAGTGAAGATTCGCCTCTAGCGAGCAGCGGTGATAAACCATAATGGGCGGGACATGGTTTGTTAACTATTAGATGGTTTGTTTACTATTTTAGAACATCTAATATTTCACTCACGCATGGCCCTCCGCTCGGTACGTGGCTTAAGAACAGGAAACTAACCAAGTGCTAACCCAAAATTAATAAAAAAAAACTTTTTACAAACGTAATTTAAAAAAAAAGGCTTACCCCTGGCGGGAATCGAACCCGCAGCGTCGTCGTGTCGGAAACGCAGCATCAAACCACTAGACCACTAGAGCCGTTACAGGTAATTCGCTGGACCGGCAAGATATTCAAACAAACCCTCCAAATAGTAAACAATTCAAGCCCCGCCCAAACAAGTGTCATTATAGTTTGTAACCGCGACTCGCTAGAGGCGAATAAATGATTGCTTTCAGTGATATCATCTTATTCCTCGCTCTGAAAATGTGACAGTCACGTGACCTGTATATTTAAAAGGCAAAGTCAAATCATGTGTCTGCCAAAATATCAGAGCAAATCGAGAAAAAAGATGACTTTACCGAACGCCACTAATATATACAAAGGCTCGAGTGACAAGTCCCGCCCAATTGTCTCGACCAATAGTAAACGGAATGCATAGGAACTCAGTTGTGCAATTCATTAGCTTATATTAACGCAAAAGTAGGAAATCACCAGGGGCACAAGCCCGTCTTACTGGAGGTTCCCACCGAATACAAGGCCCCTCAAACCGGAGGATCGTGTAACGCAAGCAGAAGGGTAGCTCTGCCTCTATTTAAGCGCCGGACGAGGGGTGTGCTGGCAATTGCTACGCAACAGTGCCATTCCACCCCCTTACAAGGGGATGTTAGCAAGTCAACAAACGGAATGCATCTTGGGAACTGTCCACTCCTGGTCTAGGGGTTTGCATGGTTGGCCTTCACTTCGGCGATCCGGGTTCAAATCCCGTCGATTGTGTTTCTTTTTTAGGTAAACTGTGTTTTTCTTGATTTTTGAGTTTTTCTTGGGTATGGCTTGGATTAGCACTAATGCCCGGTTTCTGAAGTACCAGATATCTATTGTATAAAGTTATGAAGCCTATAATTACTATGGTTACAATTGTATTAACAATCGTTGTCATAGGAAATATTTGAAGAATAAAGTTATCCATACTTTGAGAAACTGGGCATAAGTCAGTTTTCTTTTCTTGAGCCACGTAGCGAGCGACGCGAGCGGAGGGCTATGTGCTTGCCAATTGCCGGTCTTTAAATCGCATGCATTCACAAGTGCACTACGAACTGAAATACCGCACACTGGAATGGATTTCATCGTCAGCACTGACGGGAATAGAACTCGCACCGTCATATCACAGGATTCACATGTACATAACTAGCCATATAACCACTAGACCACCAGGCTCTGAAAGCAATTGCCCAAAAATTAGAAGCGTTATGTGCCAAAAGCTTTATACGAATTACGCATGTCCATGCGCGCAATCTGCAATATGACAATGAAGGATGAAATTCATTCCGGTGCACCCAGACACTTATACATTAACAAGAGACACGGAGCAGAGTCAAGGTCACCAAAAATGGGTACACCAACATGAAAGGTGCCGACGCTTATTGTCGCCTCTCCTTTTATTTATTTTTCTCTCTGGCTGAACTGCAGTCTCAATAGGTTACCAAATACATCCTTGCATCACTGAAATCTAGGGTGCATTTAGTGAATACGTCTCCTTAAATTAATTCTAAATTCAAAAAAGCAGATTGTTAAATAATTTGTATGGTAAGGTTTTTAACTACCATGATCAATAATAAAGGCCCGAATTATATAATTTCTCTGAAAAACGAAACTTCTATTCGCCATAGTCACATTTGTATATTTAGAGCTAGACCTAGCACGGCATCCAATCAGCCTTCAGTTTGCCGATGTCTCTGCGGTGCAATGAATTGTTGGGAAGTGCTCTGATGGTTTAGTGGTCAGATGCTGGACCCGTGATACGGTGGTCCGGGGTTCAATTCCTGTCGGTGTAAATTGTTTTTAAGGTTATAGTAGTAGTAGTAGTAGTACGACTCGCTGTTGGTCTTTGCGTGAGCAATTCAGCCAGTAAAGACCCCTGTCCGGGCTTAACAACAGCTGGAGCGACTCTTCCAGATTGATTACACCCTGCTGGACAGAGATACTATTTTTAGACCCTCCAGTATGTCGAGTATGTACTCCTGGAAGCTCCGACTTGCACATGCACGCCTTATTTTAAGGTTCGAACCCCACCGGCTGGACGTTCACAAACATTTAAATCTTATACATGCACGGGGCTCAAACATCCGGCTGGACGGTCCAGCCGGATGTCTGGACGTCCGATTCTTCCTCGGGGAATCAAAACGGTCCTGAATGCTTACCACGCGCCTCCCAAACTGATCATATATGTATATGAAGCTGAAGACGAAAGAGCCGATACCCGACACGTGTTCACTCGACTGAAGACTAACCGGAAGTCCTTTTTTAAGGTTATGTTTGTAAAAAGTATTTTTTCTTCATTTCGTGCATGTCTTGGGATAGTTTTGGTTAGTTCTTTGAGCCCCCGTAGCGAGCGAAGCGAGAAGTGAAACAATACATTGGCCTGATTACGTGCCGTGCTAGGTCTAGCCGCAAGTCATTTGAATACCTTCAAAGAAAATTAGTAATGTCAAATACCTTATTGGAAAAATGTCACGAATCTAAGACGTTTTGACAACCGAAACTGAATGATGAATTCGGTTAAAACTTTGCTTACAACGGCAAGAACTACTTATTTCCGAAGAAATGTGCATAGCAGTCCTTGCAGACTGGGGTTTTTGGATTGCTCTCCAAATGCCGCTCTGGATAAAGCCGTGGCGGACAGGTAGTTTTCAACTAATTACTAATTGTTGAAATTGTAGCTTACTTTTGTATTCCAGATTTATGTGCTTGCCTATTCCGGAACCAAAAACGCAAGTTTCGTACGTGTGGATAGACGGAAAGGGTGTAGATTTGCGCATGCGATCTAGAACTTTGGATTTTGTGCCTTCGACTTACAAGGACTGCCCTAATTGGAGTTTTGATGGCAGCAGTACTTTTTTTAGTAAGGCCATTCATTTAGTATTTGTATACTCATCCTATTACCAAACGATTACATCCATCCACTTCAATAACTTAAAAAAGGCATGAAACACTTAGCGATTGTGTTTAGGCTTAAAGTATCCTCGAAGTCATTAGGGTTTACTTCGCTTGGAACAACAGCAGTGAAACAGTTGATATAAATTGATATCGTCAGCGCTTTTACAAAATACAAATAACGCGTCGAATTAGTCATAATTATCATACTTTGTTGATATTACTATTAAAGTTTGTAAAGTGTCGGTTAATAAAGCAAATGTAAATAACATTTTAAGTGATTTACTAGAAACTTTAAGTGAAGAAGTCCTTTTTCTTTGCGGCCCACCGATTGAGTTTAGGGCATATTTGTGCTTCAATAAAATGCTTGTTTTAGGTTCCATGGAAAAGGCCGACAACTATATCGTGCCAATTGCTATGTATGCCGATCCTTTTAGACGAGGTAATTTAATATTATTTAAACTTCGATACTAAAGCTTAAAAAAAATGCTGGAGATTTCCAAATGCGATACCTTTTTGGGGATGGCCTTTACCCCGACCCATCACTCCCCATTCCATAATAATCAACAATTCTGAACGCATATTTTACAGCCGATGTTGTCTATTATGATTGTTTTAAAAAAAATGTAGGTAACAGCAAAATTATTATGTGCGAGACCTTCACCCACGAAAAGAAACCGACAAAAACCAATCACAGACAGCGCAGCATCGAGATACTGAACAAGGTGTGCGATCAAGAGGTCATGTTCGGATTCGAACAGGAATACTATCTGACTGGGCCGGATGGCAGACCGTTTGGGTGGCCTTGCGGCGCGATGCCACCGCAGAGCGGTATGTATCAAGTGTCTCTTTGGTGTTACAGTTCGAAACTAACAAAATCGTGCAAATTATTATTTTCTCTTATTTCGTTTTAGGAAAGAACTATGCCGGTATTGGTTCTCATCACGTTGTCGGCAGAGAAATTAGCGAATGCGCTTATCGCTGTTGCTTATACGCAGGGATAGATATTTATGGCACTACAGCCGAGGTAATTTACATATAGGCATATAGGTACATTACATTAGAATTTGCTGCTTTAAATTATTACCTATCCGTTAGTTCGACCCTACGTGACAAAACCAAACATAAATTCTTTATCATGCAGCATCAATTTTTCGATCTACTTTCGTATAACTATAAAAGATACCTATGTATTTGCACTCTGTTCATATATACAAGTACCGTACCCTACCTAGCCCGATTGTAGTATCTAGCTCATTTTCCATTTGCTTATCTGGATATTCGCGTCTATACACAGGAATATCACTTTGGCTTCCTGGCTTCCGCATGCGCAGAGTACGACTGGCCGAATCAATCTTTTCAAGCGGTGCCGGTGTAGTGGTCAGAATATTTGCTTGTCATGCGGGTGGCTTGGGTTCGATTCCCGTCGGTGACAATGCATATTTTTCTACTCTCTTTTTAATATTATTTTTCTTTTTTTTATTTGGGTTAGTTTGATTTCGTTACGCTCCCAGCGAGCAGAGGGCCACGCGTGAAGTCCTAGATGTTTGTAAAGGAACGCACCCGTACTGTGCACATGCGGAAGCCAAAGTGATTCTCCTGTGTGTAAATATGAACTACCCGGATAAGCTCCATAATGCAACCACGGCGTCATCGAAACAATGTTGCTAAATGCTCGGAAATTGTCAGCTTTGAGGAAATTTCTTGGTATAAAAATTCAATTTTGGAACTTAACAGGAAATATTTGTGTCGTTAATTATATTGGAAATTTGTAGAATTTACAGAAAAAAAGCGATTTATCGGAATCAAAAATCATTTTGAAATTTAGTTCGCAAAACACGCAGCAAGTAAATTCCATTTGCACTAAAAGCACATCCCTAATACGTCAATGTGTCTGTTAAAAAGATATTTGCCGTTTTTCAAACAACTGATAAACAAAGATAACACTACTGATCTCAACGCAAATAAAAGAGAAGAGAGCGGCAATAACAATTTACGGAGCAATCGCGAGAGTGCGAAAACCCGCCTGTTGGGGAAACACCCCAACACGTGTATTAACTTGTCATTTTTTACCGTATAGTTTGGTGATAACACCCTGTATGTATGGAATATGAATGAGCCATAATTGATCCACGAATATATTTATTTAACCCTAGGAAAACAGAAATTCGTGCATTTAAATCAGCATATGTCACTTCTTCATAACCCCTTAGTCCAAACCTGGATGGTCGATTCCATATGAGTGTCTCGCGAGAGCTTTGATTTTGGCTGCCACCAAGGTAAAAGCGTCTCCATCGCCATTTAGTATAGGTGGCGTTGACTCGAGCGATTGCATTCGATGTCTTTGCGATGCAATCATTTTGCAGCAAGAGCGTCGTGGTCTAGAGGTTTGGATGGTTAGGTCTCAATTCGGCGACTATCGGCCGCGGCCCGGATTCTTCGATCGCGCGTCGATCGAAGATCAGGTCAATTGGTTCCCTGTGCAATCGAGCCAAGCGAGATTTAAATCGTTTATCGCGACAAAAAATTGCCAAATAAATATTTGTTTATTTACGTTCCGCAAAAACTTTCGCTTAATCCGGGTACTTCTACTTGATTTACGAATAGTTTGCTTCACTGGCTACTGCAGTTTAGTAAAAACTAGCGGATTTATCCACTTTTTTCTCAGTCTCCGGGGACGGAACCCCGGCTTTTGCCCGTAGAATGGGTGACTTATCGGAAGATGAGGACACACAGTCCAATATATCGATGGAGTCCCTCCCAGACTCGAACCTTACCGAAGCCTCCATCCGCAAAATAAAAGGTAAATCTAAAACATTCGCTGAAATATGTGTACAATGTAGGCTAGATTATGAAAAGCTTCGGGATTGCGACCCAAGCCATATTGACACCAGAAAATTAGTTTCGAAAGTTCGTCAACACTTTCGGGACACCCACCCTTATATGCGGATCAAACGAAATGTCGCGTCGAAAATCGACACCGGCAAAAAGAAGGCCAGTCCTACTGATCTTAAATCCGAAAACTTGAAAAAGCCCAAGGTGACCTTGGCTGACCGCCAACCAGCAAAAAAAAGTAAAGAAAGAAACTTTTTGCGCTAAAAGAAGCAAAAGAAATGCAAACCGAACCATGGCAACGAGCCTACCTTAATGGCACCTCCGCCGCCGTCCCCGATGTCTGTTCCCCTGGTAACAGCTAACGAAAAGAATGCTTTTAAGACGCCGTTTAAGCAACTGCCGTTTAAACGCAATTTCAAAATCGTCACCCAAGATATGGGGCAACCCCCTGTAGTTACCTCAAATCACTTTGAGCCTCTACAGGACATCAATACAGAGGACGAGGATACTGTGAGCGTTGCGTCCACCTCTGCCTCTGCGGGAATTAAACGCAAAGCAGTTGCTGACAAAAAGAGCAAAGACACCCCTAAACGCAAGATCCAACCCCTTCCACCCGTCGTCATTAAGGGAAGATCTAAAAGAGATGAGAATAACTAAGTATCAATTAAAGTATACCAAAAACTCCGTCATCGTTTACTGTGATAACGCCAATGATTTGCATACGTTGAAACGCACCCTGGAACAAGAAAGGACAGAGTTCCATACTTATGCCGAGTCACAGGAGAAATCCAGAGCGTTTGTCCTACGCGGCTTAGACGGGGATATCAAGGCACAGGACATCTCAGAAGCTTTGCGTGACGAATACAATATAATTCCCAGAAACATTTACGAAATGCGTAAAACGAGAACACCAATGTTTCTAGTGATTCTCGGAACCGATTATACATTAAGACGCCTTAATAACGAGATAAGAACTCTAATGTGCCTTAGAGTAACATGGGAAGCTAGACGTTCCGGAAAAGCGGTCTTGCAGTGTAAAAACTGCCAACAATACGGCCACGCCAAGTCGTACTGTAGCAGGAAGACCGCTTGCAGCAAATGTGCGGGGTCGCACGACATTACGCAATGTTCACAGGACTTTATTAAATGTGTTAATTGCGGAGGCCCCCACCGAGCCATTGACGAGGATTGCCCTGTCTATATTTATAAGCTAAATATAATCGAAGCAACAGCGGCTAAGACAAGGCAACCCAAGCAAACCTTTAAACCAGCGTCACCGCCTGCAAACCCGGCTTGGAGAGACAGAGACAACCCAGCTACTAGAGCAGCAGACGGTCCACGGGGCCAAGGCCTAATCAATGGCCAACGCACCGAAGAGTTTAGCAGACAGTTTCCACCTCTGCGACCTAGAAACACTCAACGCGTAACCGAAGAATCCGAAGATCAAACTAGAAAAAGCAACAATGTACAGGTTAGTGGCTCTGCGCGGTTAGCTCGAATCATAACTTAAACAATGTAAATAATGTAAATATCGCTAATACCATGACAAGCCTAAATAATGTAGTTATTAAAATCAACAATTTAGTCAATCTCGACCAGCTTTTTCTGGCCCTGGACTTTTGCTTGAAGCGTGTCGGGGTGACAAAGCAGAAATCCTGCAAGCCTCGATACGCTTCTTCTCGTTTGAATATGCGAGATTCGATATATAATGCTAATTGTCGCCAGTTGGAATTGTAATAGCATCAGGCTCAAAATGGGCGAATTCCGTAATTTTATGCAAACCTCCAATTTTCAGATTGTTTTTCTCAACGAAACGTATTTAGTTCCTAATTTTACGTTTAAGATTAGGAGCTACAATATCGATAGGCCCGATCGACCCGGAGGAGGCGTGGCCTGCCTCATACACAGGTCACTTCGCTACCGGCGAGTATATAACATACGCTCTGCCATAGAACATGTTAGTATCGAACTACAGAGCGGCCTGCGTGTGTGTGGCTGCTATGCCTCTCCGGCTCTCCGTCTCACGGCAAACGATATTCCTTGCTCTTCTCCCGCAAAACAGAGTATCCCTGCTAATTGGCGATCTCAACGCCACTCACGTTGACTGGGGCGGCACAACCAACGGCAGGGGTAGACTACTTAAGGGTATAGTCGAAAATAATCTGGAAATATCCTACCATAGAACTCCAAATCCTACCTATCTTCGTAATGACTCGTTCCTGGATGTTGCTATTACTCGGGGAGCGATAAGAACCACTCAGTTACAGGAATTAAATACCCTAAACTCGGATCACCTTCCGATCAAGATTGGCCTGTACTGTAGGGTCCCTACATCGAGCGACACCGTCGTTTCGTACAGGAATCTTGATTGGAGAGAGTTCCGGGCTAGGTTAAGCGAATTAACTGTTGTTCCCAGGCAAATAGAGACAATCCAGGAGCTTGAGAATGAAGTTGAAAAGCTTACAACTAACATCCAGCGCATCCGTGATGCCATGTGCCCTAGGGTAACCATCCACCCTAAGACAGAAACCCTCCCTGAACCTATTCTTGAACTTATAGCTATTAGAAACCGATTTCGACGCAGATGGCAGAGAAACCGGACACAAATGGGATCCGCTCGCATCAATGCGCTGACGGAGGAAATAAGGGTTAAAATCCGGGAGTATAGGAGCCAAGTATGGCTGGACTACATCAATTCTGTCAGCAGGGATGACGGCTCGCTGTGGAAGCTCGCTAGGCGTGTCCGCGGAGGTAGTACGCGAATCCCATCGATCAAATATCGTGGTCTTGATATCGTTAGCGATCTGGGAAAAGCGGAGGCCTTCGCCGATTACCTGGGGGGCGTCTGCAGTGAGTCGCCTGATACCCTCCCTGAGCAGGCACAATACAGCTATGCTGTTAACGTTTTTAAACAGCAGAAGTACCCCATCCCTCCGCCAGTGTATGATAAGTTGAGAGTCACTCCGGCGGATATCCATAAAGCTCTCAGTCGTTTGCCGAGAAATAAAGCTCCCGGCCCGGACAATATTCCGAACTTAGTCCTGAAAAACTTGCCTAAAAAATCAATTATCCATCTTATGCATATAATTAACGCGGTAATCAGTCTGCAACATTTCCCGAAATCCTGGAAAGCAGCGTGCGTCATACATATCCCTAAACCAGGGAAAGATCTCGCACTACCTTCGTCATACCGGCCGATCTCTCTGCTGAACACCCTCGGGAAGGCTAATCTTGCCGGGGATCAGTAGGGAGGTCGATCGGCTTAACATCTTGCCCCCTGAACAGTTCGGTTTTCGCGGGCGGCACGGCACCGTCATGTTGGCCGCGAAAATCGCAACTGACGTTTACGAAAGTTTCAGTGCGAGACAATCAGTGGCATTACTGCTATTGGACATCGAGAAGGCGTTCGACAGGGTGTGGCACGCGGGGTTACTGTATAAACTTCTAGCGAAGCACAACCTTCCGTAGTATCCCTAATCGCGTCATACCTTGCCGA
The DNA here is from genome assembly GCA_016904865.1 of Pissodes strobi. Lineage (NCBI taxonomy): Eukaryota > Metazoa > Arthropoda > Insecta > Coleoptera > Curculionidae > Pissodes > Pissodes strobi. The sequence continues at coordinate 50,798 of MU188342.1, forward strand.
ACGCACTTTCGTTTCAAAAGTAGATAAACACACTTCTGCGAGCAGGAGACTCCTCGCAGGGGTGCCACAGGGCACAGTATGGTCGCCGCTGCTGTTCAATCTTTATATTGCAGATATTCCGTCTCATCCCGAAACCAATAAAGCCCTATTTGCCGACGATACGGCAATTTACTCCTCGCATCCTATAGCGGAAGTGGCGAAGTCAAGATTAACTGAGCACATGAACGTGCTTGTTCCCTACTACGAGAGGTGGAAGATCTCCCTTAATGCGAACAAAACAGATCTCATAGTGATCACACGCAAACGAAGGGATATAGATGTTACACCTCTCGTAATAAGCAACACACCTATAATACCTAAAGCTCAAGTAAAATATCTAGGTATCACGCTTGATAATAAATTGAATTTTAGTGGGCATATCAAGGCAATAATTAGCAAAAATGCGGCCATAAAGAAAGGACTGGGCTTGCTAGTGGCAAGCAGGTGTTACCTGAGCCCCGCTAATAAGCTCATCATGTATAAATCTGTAGTAAGGCCTGCATTACTACACGCTGCTCCTGTGTGGTGCTCGGTGGCCCGCACACACAAGCAAAAACTTCAAACAATTCAGAATAGCTATCTGAGGGCGGCGTTTTCCTTGACTCTACGCGACCGCGTTAGAACCGAGGACCTGCATGCGTGGTCTGGCGTTGAATACGTTGAAGAATACATTGATGGCCTCGCATGTAGGTTCTTTGAGCACCAAGTCAAGGGATCGCCGCTCACTGAAAACATCGCAGATAAACGCTCCGACCCCGAGCACCCCATTAGGCATGGCACTATATACAGAGAGCTGACTTTATTTTACAAGCAACTAAGGCCGCCATAAGCCCAATTCAGAAGAAACATTAAATAATACCAATAACAACATTAATCTCATCCTTTTACCAAATTTAATCCAATTTTCGAAAAACACGAACAATGAAAATACCAGGAGAACAGGAACACTTCGCCTCCGCGGGTAAGTGTCGATCCTGCCGCCTGGCCAGCCACTCACCGTGTTCGGACACGGTGGGGGGCGGGGCTTGTTAAAGGTGCTGCACGTACTATAAATACGCAGCTACGCCTTAACATTCACACTCGAAAAATCAAAAATCTCAAACTCAAAATTTTCCAAAATTTTTAAATCAAAATTTTTCAAAATTTTTTCAAAATTTTTAAATCACACATATCACTAACAAAACTAGAATGATTCAAAAACAGCTGGAGACGAGAGCATCGCTGATGCCCTAGGCCGGGTTCCCGCCTAAAAACGGGGGTGTACAGGCATTAAGGGACTGCACGGGGTAGCTCGCCGTATGGGCTCCATGCGTAGAAGTAGAGTCAGGGGGTAACACCCTGCGTATCACGTGCAGTTCTTTCCTGGGGTGATCGTTTTGGACTTGCGGAGAAATCTGCATACTCCAAAGCGATCAGCCTCGCCTAGGTGTCTACAGTTATTCTCTTGTCTGCTTAAAATCGCAAAACCAAACAACACTCGCTCCTTCACTAACCGGCATCAAGAATTCAAGACATCCTAGGAACCAAGACGACACGTAAACCAATAACGGAAAACAACATGGACCAAGACAGTGCAAGAGTGCCCAGCGCACTAGCACAATGGAAACACACACTAAGCAACATTCACACTTGACTTCCAACCACGGAAACATCCGTGTCTCCGCAGCCTGATCCGCGAGGCTCGACCTATACGATCTGAAGTTGTTACAATACAGGAGCAGACTTATATCATTAAGTCTTTACTTGTATATAGTAGTATTAGGTCTATGTTGTACATAATGTGGTGTCATTTTATCCTATGATCTCCTGCTCCATGAGAGCATTGAAACAAGGTTTTTCTCAAGTTTTCCTTGTATAATTTCTTGGTAACTAAACAACAGACTGCAAAAAGTAGTATAATCAATATAGCTCCGGCCAACAACTTATCTGCAGCGACTTTGTAGGGAATACCCAGGGAAAGATCGAGCTACCCGTAGCACTGCTACACCTAACTTATGAATAGGGTAACATTAGCCCCCCAAGGGCGTCGTGTCCTGTTGGCCACGGTGTTGACCGAACAACGCCAGGCACAACAACAGGCCCTAGTTTAACTAGCACTAAGGCGTATTCATATATTAGGACATGCTGTTATATAATTGTTAATAATGAAATAAATGTATGATGATGATGATGATGGCCGCGGCCCGGGTTCAAACCATGTTGTTTTTTTTTATTTGTTTTTACGGTTAAGTTTTTAAACAGTTTTATTCTTGATTTTGGGTATGTCTTGGGTTACGTTTGGGTTAGCACCTGGTTAGTTTCCTTTTCTTGAGCCCCCGTAGCGAGCGGCAGCGAGCGGAGGGCCATGCGAAAAGTGGAATATTACTTATTGTAATATATATACTTGCATGTGTTTCCGCGAATACATTCACAAAGAATCCCCCTTCTTTGTAGGTTTGTAACATTCGACCTTGATGGCAGCCAAAATCAAAGCTCTCGCGAGACACTCGTGATTCCATTATATAAAGCTAAATGTCAATCCGTCAATTCAATCGTGTGTAATCGTTTTCAATCTAATATATCCGTGTCTCTGTCAGTGTTCAGTAAACAGCAGTGTGTCAAAGAAATAAAGAAGATGTTTTCACCCTCTCAGATAAAACCGACGCGTAAAACTCTATTCATGTTAGACCGAGGACGACACGAGGCGAGCCCGTAAGAACAGGGTGCCGTCCGAGTTTAGTATTCATATTCATACTACACATACCAACCGTCGGTGTGTGCAGCATGAATACTAAACTCGAACGGCACCCTGTTCTTACGAGCTCGCCTCGTGTCGTCATCGGTCTAGCATGAATAGACCTTTACTTTCCCGCGTTATTGTCCCTCCCGAGCTGGTATAAAAAAGATCATATTTCAGTTCAGTGTTCAGTTTAAGCGTTCACTCGAATAGCAGTAAAACGTGCTGTTCTCCAAAGGTCAAATTCCTTTTGGGCCAATTTCCTTTCTTGTATGCACAGATATAATATTACTAGAATATCTAGTGTACCTCAGTAATCTTTGTTCACACTTGGATAAAGACCTCATTTGGGCGTTTTTAACGCAATTCTAAGACAATACCGAATCGTAGCGTCTCTTTTGAAGAAGAAGTAAGACAGGTAACACTGTAAAATGGCGTCTGCAAATTTACAGTAGAGAATCCATTCCAATCCCAGCTGATGGAATCCAATGTGTGAAGTCTAAAAGGCTACTCCTGAGTACGACAGTAGTGGAGAAACGAGAATATCAAGGTATCTGTAGAGTGAAAGGAAGTTGAAATTTTTAAAGACAAAAGTTTCATTTTAAATTAACAAATCAAGACTTTTTAGTAGATATTAATAATTAAGAAACCTTTTGTAATACTAGTTGTATATGTGAAAGGATGAATGCTTGAAATTAATATAGAAAAT